>PVKP010017029.1:0-46919 GCA_004027715.1 Plecturocebus donacophilus
ATAAAAGAGGTTTTTAATATCCATTTTTAGACTGTATTTTAGCCTGGGCAATAAAACAAGAATCCCATTCTCTCTCCCTCTTTCTCTTCCTCTTTCTTTCTCTCTTTCATTCTTTTTTTATTCTTTCTTTTGCTGTTTCTTTCTTTCTCCTTTTCTCTTTTTCTAAAATCTCTTCCTCTTTCTTTCTCTTTCATTCTTTCTTTCTTTTGCTGTTTCTCTCTCCTTTTCTTTCTCTAAAATCTCTTCCTTTCTTTTCTTTCTTTTGCTGTTTCTTTCTTTCTCCTTTTCTCTCTTTTTCTAAAAAAAAAAAAAAATCTTTTTTACAAAGAGAACTCTAGAAATGAAGACAGAGCTATCTAGCTTAACTGTGAAGAGGCAAAAGGAGAGGCGGGGCAGAAAAGAATGTAAGAGACTTGCAGGAGAGGGAAATGGGACGGAAGTAACGTTTGAGTAATAATAACCGAGAATTTCCCAAAAATGACAAGACATA
The DNA here is from genome assembly GCA_004027715.1 of Plecturocebus donacophilus. Taxonomy (NCBI): domain Eukaryota; kingdom Metazoa; phylum Chordata; class Mammalia; order Primates; family Pitheciidae; genus Plecturocebus; species Plecturocebus donacophilus. The sequence continues at coordinate 491 of PVKP010017029.1, forward strand.
CCAAACCACACATTTAAGAAGTTCTGTGAAACACAGGAAGGAACATCATGGATTTCAGAACTGTGAAAACCAAAGACAATGAGGAAATCTTCAAAGCAGCCAGAGGAAATTGGTCAATGGGGCAAGAATAAGACTGACCGCTAACTTTCCAACAAAATATTGGAATCCAAGAAGACAATGGAATGAGATCCTCAGAATGATAAGAGAAAACAATGATCAACCTAAAATTCTTTTTTAAAAAAAGTTGAGACAGGGTCTTGCTCTGTTGCCAGGCTGGAGCGCAGTGGCGAGATGTCGGCTCCCTGCAAACTCTGTCTCCCGGGTTCAAGTGATTCGCCTGCCTCAGCCTCCTGAGTAGCTGGGACTACAGGTGCACATCACCACACCCCACTAACTTTTTGTATTTTAGTAGAGACAGGGTTTCACCATGTTGGCCAGGATGGTCTCAATCTCCTGACCTTGTGATCCACCCGCCTTGGCTTCCTGAAGTGCTGGGATTATAGGCATGAGCCACCGCACCCTGCCTGATCAACCTAAAATTCTATATCAAGTGCAAATATCCTTCAGAAATGATAGCATAGTAAACCGAGATAGCAACACAGTAAACACAGAGATAGAAAACTGAGAGAACTTAATGCCAGCAGGCCCAGAGCAAAGGAAATATTAACTTCCTTAGACAGGAGGAAAATGATCACAGATGGAGGCACAGAGATGGAGCAGGAAATGAAGGGTGAGGACGCAGGTAAACCTAAATAAATAATAATACTAAAAGTCTTTTTTTGAATTAAGATCCTATAGAGAATTAAAATACATGACAACAGAAGCACAGAAGATGGGAGAAATGTAAATTTCAGACTTAAGGCATCCATACGTTCTTGCATTTTCTGGGAAGTTGTGGAACTGAAAATTTATGTTAGGCTTTAATAGACCAATATTTCCATTTTTATCATCTCTGGGGCCCTTTGCAAGGAAGAGATTAGTCAAAGTATATAAATAGCAAACTAATAGAGGAAGGGAAATGTCACAATAATAATAATGTATACTTTATTCAAAAGAAATTAAAGAAGGAGAGAAAAACTATTCAAATGTGTGATGAATATATAACGTAGTTAATTGGCTGATTTAAACACAAAAATATCAGAAAATACCTTAAGTGTAAATTTTTATTTTTTTACTAATATTTTGTTAAATGAATTGGAATTCACGTAATATTGCATTTACATAAAATTCAAAACAGGTGAAGCTAATGTACTGTATTAGAACGGTATTCGCTCTTGGGTAAACAGTGACGAGAAGAGAGAATGAAAAGGTGCCCATACGTGATGGCCGTTCTGTTTTCCGATGTGGGTACTCAGTACACAGCTGTCTTTACCTTTTAAGGATTCACTGAACAACTTTTTTGTATCTATGTTAAACTTTGATAGAAATTTACTTTAAAATGGCTATCACCAGACTAGATAAAATCAAAAGCTAATATAAGTTGCTTATAAAGACATACATTAAATATAAGTATGCAGAAAGTAGAAAGTAATAGCATTTTTAAAGGATACACTGCACAGAACACTAAGAGAGCTGATGAGGCTATAATAACATCAGACAGTGTAGAGTCTAAGCCTAGAATGTTTTTAAGTTAAGGACATTTCATGTTGATATAAATTTTTATCTGCCAAGAAGATGTAACAGTTCTAAATTGTAATGTTCCTAATTACACATTCTCAACATAAATAAGTCAAAATGGGCAGAACTGAAAGTAGAAACCGGTAAATTTACAATGATAATAGTGGATGTAAACACACCTTTTTCAGTAACTGACAGAATAAGAGAGCAAAAAGTTAGAAAGATACAGAAAATTTACATAACATAATTTACATTCTTACCTAATTGAAATTACTAGAACTCTGCACCTAACTGCTGAATAAACATTATTTTCAAGTATACATGAAATAGTTATCAAAATGGCCATAGGTTAGCCATAAAACATTTCTCAACAAATTGAAAAGGTCTGAAATCATCAGAATATGTCCTCTGACTGTATATAACTTTAAGTCCTCATATATTTGGAAAAGAACTAGAGACTTCTAAATAACTCCTGATTCAAAGAATTAATTATGAAAACTTAGAAAAATCTTCAACTGTGGGATACTAAAAATGCTGCTTAAGATGTAGTGGCTGAAGAGGAATGCAGCTAAAGTCATCCTTAAAAGGAAATTAACAGGGATACCAGATGCATTAGCTAAGAAGGCCAAAAGTAATGATTTGTCTCCAACCCAAACCAAATTAAATTATCCCCAAAATAAAGAAGAAAAATCATAAAGAGCAGAAATGAGTAACATAGAAAATAAACATACAACACAGAAAATGGACAAAGCCACATCTGTTTTTGGGAAAAAAAATCTATTAAAATGGATGAAAACTTGACAAGGCTAATAAAGAAATAAAGAGACACAAAAAGCCAATAATAAAATGAAAAAAAGGACATCAACAGAGAACCTGTAGGCTTTAAAAAGCCAGTATTATAGTTTGAAAATGTTACACCAATGTATTTAAAACACAGATGAAATAGATTTCTAGGGGGAAAAAATCACCAAAACAGACAAAAAGTAATCGAAAATTGGAGTAGTTCTATATCTGTTTTTAACTTAAATCTTTAAAAACCGTTCCTGAAATAATAACCCAGTATTAGATACCTCCACTAGTAAAGTTTTCAAATATTTAAGGAAAAAATAATAACAATCTTACAAAAATTATTTCAGAGAATGCATAAAGATAAATTGAGCTAGGCATGGTGGCACACACTTGTATTCTCAGCTACTTGGGAGGCTGAGGCAAGACGATATTCAGAGTCCAGGAGTTCAAGACCAACCTGGGCCACATAGTGAGATACAAGCTCTAAAAAAAGGAAAAAAGATAAATCACTTCCACAATGAGGTTAGCATAATCTTGATACTAAAATGTGAGAAACACATTAAAAGAAAGTAAAATTACAAGACAACTTTTTTCATGAACATAGATATAAAAATTCCAAATAAAATACTTGCATCCTGAATCTATCAATACGTAAATAGAATAATATATGCCAACCAATTGGGTTTATAACAGGAAACCCCAGGTTTCACATTTAAAAATCAATCAGTATCATTTACAACAGTAATAGAATGAAAATCGTTTGATCATTTCAGTAGATACATGAAAGACAATCGATACAATCCCTAAGTAGGATTTATTAAAATAAACTTGGATAATTAGTACACTGCACCCTTCGTGTGATAAAGGATATCTACCAAAAAACCTCCAGCAAACATCATTGTTTATGGAGAAATGCGTTCAGGACTATTATAAGGGTGCCTCCTAGCATGACTTCTATTTGGCTTTCTGTTGGAGGGCATTTGAGGGAGCAGGGGAGGATGACAGGAATGAAAGTAAAACAATTAAAAAGGTAAAAAAACTGTCATTATTCACAGATGATGGACTGTCTATGCAACAACCCCGAGGGAATTCACTTTTACAATGAATGAGGCATTTTGATACAAAATCTAAATTTAAAAATTACTGTATTTATATAGACTAAAAACTGAGAAAAAATTAAAAGATCAATGCCATTTATAGTAAATTCAAATACATGAACTAGGTAAGAATAAACTTAACAAAAATGGCTCAATAACTTAATGTCAAAAACCATTTAGAGAAATGTTAAAAGACCTAAATAATTGGAAAAATATGTTTATAAGTTGGTAGTCTTAATATTCTGTTGGTTTTCTCAGAATGGATCTACAGATTCACTGTCATCTCAATCAAAATCCCAACTGTCTGTGTGTGTGTCTGTGTGTGTGTGTGTGTGTGCGTGAGTGTGTGTGTGTGCATATTGACAGGTTGATTCTAAAACTTCTATGGAAGTGCGAAGATTCAAGAATAGCTGAAACTATTTAGGGTCAGATGAACAAAACAGGAAGATTTGCTCCATTAATAGATACAGACCTATTTTAAACTATGAAAAGTAAGATAAATTGTATTTCTGCAAGAAAAAATAGAGTAAGGGTAAAGGTCAGAAATTTCTGAAGTAAACCCACACACATACGATCCAATATCTGATCTATGACAAAAGTGATACTGCTGCAAAGTAATGAGAGTCTCCAAAAAATTATGATAGATCAATTGGAGATTATATATGTGTGTGTGTGTTTATAAATATATATATATATATATATATTCACATGTGTGTGTATATGAAAGATAGTCTCCAAAAAATTATGATATATCATTTAGAGATTATATATATACCATATCTATATATATAATCAAAAATGATTATGCACACACACATCTTCTGACTCCTATCTAATAACATATATGAAAAGTAATTCTAGGTAATTTCTGACGAATCGTAGATCTAAATGTAAAATGGAAAACATAAAGCTTCTATGTTTAGAAAAATTTGGAACCAAAGAAAGAAAACATAGGTGAATATCTTTATGACTTTGGATAGAAAAATATTTCTTAAGCAGAAAAAAAAAATAGCACTGACAATGTAGAAAATGACTGATGACACAGTCGTTCAAATTAGAAGCTTCTCTTCAGGAAAATGCATTATTAGGAAAGCCAAAAATAATCAGAGAGTGTGAGAAAAGAAAACCAACAACAAGTTCATATCTGTACAAATGCAGAATTCCTACAAATAAAAAAGAAAAAGAAGTCAATAGAAAACTAAGGAAGAGATTTGATCTAACACTTTACTTAACTGGGTATCCCAACGGTCGATAAACATATGTAAAGACATTCAGACTTGTGAGTTAGCCGAAAAGAAACGCAAAATAAAACTACAATGTGGTAACTCATCATACCCTTTGTGATGGTTAGTTTTATGTGTCAGCTTGACTGGTCGCGGGGTGATTAGATTAAATATAATTTCTGTGTGTCTCTGTTAGAGGGTTTCCAGCTGACAGTCACGTTTCAATCAGTGGACTAAGTAAGATACCTTGCCCTCCCCAATGTTGGTGCCCATCAAGTCATCCCTTGAGGGCCTGAATAGAACAAAAGGCTTAGGAGGGAAGGATTCACTCCTTCCTACCTAATTGCTTTAGCTGGGACACCCACCTTCTGGTCTCAGTGCTCCTGGTTCTCAGGCCTTCAGACTGAGTTAGGACTGAGTTACAACCACCAGGTTTCCTAGATCTCCAGCTTGCAGATGGCAGATGGTGGGACTTCAATTGTGTAAACCATTCCTCATAATATATCTGTGTGTGTGTGTGTGTGTGTCTGTGTGTGTGTCCTATTGGTGCTGGTTCCTCTATAGACTCTTGACAGTCACACACACTAAAATGGAAAATAGGTAATTTTGAAAACCAAGTGTTGATAAGAAAGGAGGAACTGAGTCTTAGAAAGTGCTGGTGGAGACCGGGCGCGGTGGCTCACACCTGTAATCCCAGCACTTTGGGAGGCTGAGGCTGGGGCATCACCTGAGGTCAAGAGCTAGAGACCAGCCTGGCCAACATGGTGAAGCCTCATTTCTACTAAAAATACAAAAATAAAAATAAAAATTAGGTGGGTGTGGTGGTGCGCACCTGTAGTCCCAGCTACTCGGGGAGGCTGAGGCAGGAGAATTGCTTCAATCCAACAGGTGGAGGTTGCAGTGAGCCAAGATTGCTACACTCCGGCCTGGAGACAGAGGGTGACTCCATCTCAAAGAAAGAAAGAAAAAGAGAAAGGAAGGAAGGAAGAGAGGGAGGGTGGCAGGGAGGGAAGGAAAGAAAAAGAAAGAAGAAAGAAAAAGAAAGAAAAAAAGAAAGAGAGAGAAAGAAAGAGGGAGGGAGGAAGGAAGGAAGGAAGGAAGGAAGGAAGGAAGGAAGGAAGGAAGGAAGGAAGGAAGGAAGGGAGGAAAGGGCTGGTTGAAGTGAGTTGATATAACAGCTTTACAAAACACTTTGATATTACAAAGTTGACTGCATGCATTCCCCAAATCCAGCTCTAGTATTCCTGTGTGTATCCCAGTGGAAATGCATACCTCTGTGCACAAAGGAAGTGTACAAAAATGTTTATGTTGGCATTATCTGCTATATTTAAACACTGGCAATGGTCCAAATGGCCAACAGCTTTAGAATGCATGAATAGTGATACAGTCACACAGCGGAGCTTCTGTGTCCTGACTGGCATATGATAAGGCAGTTGGAAGTTAACACTCAAAAATAAGCTTCGGTTTCTTATGAAAAAAGCAACATTTATTTTAGAAAAGTTAGTTCTATTCAGATAAGTAATAATAAGAATAGAAAAGTTACCACAATCTCTCTCTGTGAGTTGGGACTTGTCAGCTGCAAATAATATGGAATCTAGTTTAGACTGGATACACATAAAGGAATTGATTTGTATCAAGTAACAAGGAGTACTTTCTGTGGTTCAGACACTTACCAAGGTCATTTTAAAAACCCGGGCTCTTTCCATCCCTTGCCCATTTCAGCACATTGGCTTATCCTCATGCATGTTGCCGTATAGTTTCAAGGCAGCTGCTGCAGGTCCAGGGATCCTGCCCTCACAACTGCATCCCATACTGGAGAAGAGGGCAGCCTGGTCAGCAGCACACCTTGTCTTTCACGAGGAAGCAAAGCTTCCCACCCTAAGCTCTGCACCCAACCTCAGTGCCAGTTCTAAGTCAAATGACTGTTCCTACGCACAAGGGGACCTGAGGAAGTGAGGGTTTTCCCCTTTGTAGCCTACAAAATAGAAAGGGGGAAGAGTTTGGAATCACGTCAGTTCAACCAAAAAAAGTCTGCCAAACCAGCCATCAAAATTGTGTCCTTTCTTCTGTGTTGTATTTACTTCCACTCTTTTTTGGACATAAACTTCTTTAAATACTTTCAAAAAGGAGATCATCGGTTATATACTATTTCGTAGCTTTTTTATTTTAAAATATTATGTCACTAAATACAAACGGCACAATTATTTTAATGCCTGCATAGTACTTCATTATGTGGCTATGCTACTATTTAACCATACCTCTGTTACCAAATGTTTAAATTGCTTCCCAATTTTATAAAGAACACTGTAATAAAGATGCTTGTATATACAACTTTATTTTCTTAGAGTATGTTTCTAGCAGTGGTTTGCCAGGCAAAGCATGTAGACCATAGAAGCTGTCTGAGTTTCCTAAAAACCTTAGTCTCAATGGATGACAGTGACCCCAAAATCCATGTCTGGGTATATTTTTCAAATGCAGGTCTTGATCCATAGTGGATGGCAGTTACTTGATCCATAAGTTTAAAGCAACTTACGGATTGCTAAGAAGCATGTTTTTAAAAACACAGAATAGAATAGAAGAAGAAAGTATTCATGTACATTGCCTATAATTTGGTGGAATTTTGTTTCCACTGTGTGTGTGTGTGTGTGTGTGTGTGTGTGTGTGTGTGTGTGTGTGTGTTGGGGAGGTGTTTGTGTACTATGTCAATGCATTTTGCCACAGATTACAGACAAAAAGTTTTAAAAACATTCCAATAGAGCAATGCTCATATGCCTCCTGATTTCTAACCTCATTTCTTATTTCTTTTTCCTGTTTGAGAAGGTCTATAACAGTAATAATAATAAATTACCATCGTGATGATAACATTCCTGATTTGCTTCTCACTTAAATGAAAACGCGTCCTTTGAAGTTTGGAAAAAAATAGAATTTTCACGGTTGTTAATAATTTGTCAGTGAAGTTTTCATTTCCTCTTTACATCAAGTCACATACAGGTTTCTTTTTAATTTATAGGCAGTTAGATTTATTGGTAGTTAATTATTGTGACTAATCCCTAATTTTATTTCCCTTGATCAGACAGTATGCATTGTGGCCTACAAAAATTCCACTTTTTGGAAGTTACTGAGACTTTCTTTTTAGACCAGAATATAATCAGTTTTTTCAACAGTTATATTTGAAAATAATGTACATTCTATGCTAATAAGATCAACTTTTCAATAACCATTGAACCCAGATTATTGATACTAACATTCAAATCCTCTATATTTGTATTTATTCTTTGTATCTTGAACTGTCATGAAAGTTTTCCACCAAGTTGCAATTTTGCACTTTATATTTCCAATATTTCTTTGTGTGTGTAGGTTTTTATGATATATAAACAATCATTCACAGTCATAATTATTTATGTATATTTGTAGCTGCTTTAGGCTTTCAATGGCATATTTCACTACAATACTATTAACATACCTGATTTTTTAATTTTCTTTTGGGTTGTTTTGGGGCCCATTCTTTTATATCTATTCTTTCTGTGTCATTTTATTTCAAATGTGCATTTTCTAAATAGTTTAAAATTGGATTTTGTTTCTTACATCATCTTGACATTCTTTAAAAATAGTTTCATCAGCCAAATGCGGTGGCTCATGCCTGTAATGCCAGCACTTTGGGAGGCCGAGGCGGGTAGATCACTTGACGTCAGGAATTTGAGACCAGCCTGGTCAATGTGGTGAAACTCCGTGTCTACTAAAAATATAAAAATCAGCCAGGCTTGGTGGCACATGCCTGTATCCCAACTACTCAGGAGGCTGAGGTAGGAGAATTGCTTGAACCCCCCGGGAGGTGGAAGTTTCAGTGAACTGGGATCGTGCGACTGCCTTCCAGCCTGGGTGACAGAGGGAGATGCCATCTAAAAAAAAAAAGAGTTTAATCTATTCACAATAATTTTGAAATTAATATATTTGGTTTTCTCTTTTTTAAATTTGTTCAGCATTGATGCTTCCTTTTATTCACTTTTATGTACTTTGATATTTGATCAATTTTTTATGTTTCTTTTTCCTTGATGACTTGAAAGTTATGCATACAACTGTTCTATGTATTCAAATCTTTTAATGAAACATTATATATTGACCATCTCTTCCCTTCATCAACAATGAAAATGCTTTCTCTTCCTTCCCTGGGACTCTCTCCCAATTTTTGTTGAAATAATTTGGAACTTTAAACCCAGATTATTACATTTAAAATGCTAACTATGCACCTTATTCTTCAATAAAATATTTTCACATAACTACCTTAATAGTTATCACTTAGGCTTAATGATTTTTTTTTTTTTGCAATCTCATTTTTCACTGCTCACAGTCTTCATTCTTGCCTTGTTCATTTTGACTTATTTCTCAGTAAGCTTGTTAATAGTATGTAAGGCATAATTTCTGCCCTTGCATGTCTGAAGTTGCTGGCTCCAATTTTAAAATAATGCCTTAAGTTTTGTAGTCAGATAAAACTACCTGCAAATCTTGGCTTTTCCTAGTGCTCGCCCTAGGACAATGGGAAAATCTTCCCACCTCCCTGACTCAGTTCCCTGAATGTAAAATGAAGGTGACATCAGCTACCTTACAATTCATAAGGAGAATACCAAGTAAGGTGCTTATCCATTCAGCACGTGCTGGCATGTAGCAGCCAGTCAGTAAGAGACCTGTTACTATTATTGTTAGCCTTTGTTCACTGCCAATGTTTATTCACATTTTAATAAAATATCAGGTATGTTCTATTTGAATTATTATTGTTTTAATATTTGAAGTGCAACTTACAATAAAATGGACAGATCATAGGAGTATTTTGATGCATTTTTAAAAGTGCATGCACTCATGTAACTACCACTCAAATCAAGATACAGAAGTTTTCCATCCTCATTCCTCTCTCTAAGCACTTACTCCTTATTCCCAGAGGCAAACGCTTCCTGATGCGGGCTGTCATGGATTAGGTTTGTTCATTCTCAGGCTTCAAATAAATGAAATTATAGAGATAGATAGATAGATAATCATATATATATGATTCAAATCTTATATATATATTCAAATCTTAGCTCATTCATATATATTCACATCTATTATATATGAATATATAGTATATATTATATATGAATATATAGTATATATTATATAATATATGAATATATAGTATATATTATATGAATAGATATATGATATATATGAATAATATATATATCCAGAGCAAAGGATTCAAATAATATTCAAATATATATTATTTGAATTTATATATTCATATATATTATATATACTATGATTCATACATAACATATATTCATAGGTATTTATATATCATATATTTGTAAAGTATATGGCATATATATTCATCTATATCATATATCTTTCATATATATAAGGTATGAATAAGCTAAGATTTAAATCCAGAGCTAAGATTTGAATCTAGCTTTATCTGACTACAAAACTTAAGGCATTATTTTAAAATGGGAGCTGGAAACTTCAGACATGCAAGGGCAGAAATTATGCCTTACATGCTGTTAATATTTATGTAAGCTTACTGAGAAATAAGTCAAAATAAAAAACCCAAGAATAAAGGCTATGAGCAGTAAACAACAAGAGGGCAAAAAGCGTCATTAAGCCTAAGTGATAAATATTCAGATCATTATGTGAAAACACTTTATTGAAGAATAAAGTGTATATATGTAATATATGTAATATGAAATACATATATAACATACATATGAAATATATATATATTTCTTCTGTGTCTGCCTTCTTTTGCTTAAAATGGTGTTTTTGAGATACATGCCTGTGTGGCACATACCAGTAGTTTCTCCTTTTTATTTTTTCTGTCGAGTAGTATTTTGTGGCATAAATACATCAAAATTTGTTTTTCCATTCTCACATGTATGAATATTTGGGTTGTTTCCAATTTGGAGCTGTTATGATAAGAGTTACTATGAACATTCTTGAACAAGTCCTTGGGTAGACAAATACTTTCATTTCTCTTGTGTAAATACCAAGGGGGTGGAATTGCTAGGACATAGATGTGTGTTTGACTTTATAAGGACCATTGAACAACTTTACAAAGTGACCATACCATTCTACTCTCCCATCACCAAATTACAAGAATTCCAGTTGCTCATCTTTGCTACCATTTTATATTTGACAGAAATAGACTTTGTCTGATATATAACATCAACTTGCTTGTATAGTGTTGCATAGTGTAGCTTTATTTCCATTCCTTCCTTTTTAACCAGCTAATGTATTTACATTTAAAATATTTTTCTCTTGTAGACAACATATATTTGGGTCTTGCTTTTTTATTTATTTATTTATTTTTTTGATACAGAGTTTCGCTCTTATCACCCAGGCTGGAGTACAATGGCACTATCTCAGCTCACTGCAACCTCCGCCTCCGGAGTTAAAGGGATTCTTCTGCCTCAGCCTCCCAAGTAGCTGGGAATACAGGCACACAGCACTACGCCTGGCTAATTTTGTATTTTTAGTAGAGGTGGGGATTCACCATGTTGGCCAGGCCAGTCTCAAACTCCTGACTTCGGGTCTTGCATTTTTATCCTGTCTGACCCACCTCTGCCTTTTAAATAAAGTATTTAGTCTGTTTATATTTGATGTAACTACTGATATTTTGGAGTTTAAAACTTACATCTTCATACTGTTGTTTTACTTGTCACAACTGTTTTTGTTCCTGTTTCTCCCTCCTGTCTTTTTTTTTTTTATGAATTGAGTCCTTTTAGAATTCTATCATATCTTCTTTATTTATCTTAGATTTTATTGTGTTTTTTTTCCCAATGGCCACTCTGGACATTTAAACACACATCTATAACCTATTCTACTTTAAAATAATATTATATTTCTTCACAAATGATGTTAGAGTTTTAAAATTTTATTATATAATTCCATTTGTCCGCATACATACTCTTTCTATTCTGATTGTCATATGTTTTACTTTTACATATGTTGTAAAGCCCATAATATATTGTTATCAATTTTGCTTTAGTCAATCATCTTTTTTGAAAATTTATCTTATGTTTAACCTTTCTTGCTGACAGTTGTGTCATCTGTGAATCTGATTCTGCTGAGTATTTTTTCTCTTAATTGCAGGGCACATTTTACTCTTTTTAGCATGTTTCATGATTTTTTATCGTATGTTGGACATTGTGTGAGAGAGAACAATAGATATAATACAGTAAATAATAATTTATATAATATGGTAAATAATATTTTCTTCCTATCTCAGTCCTTTAGGGTGGCAGACAAGTCAATCTAATCTGTAGTTGAGCTGGATCTGGGCTTTCTTGAAGATTTAGTTAGATTCATTTTTCCACTAGTATCACAGGTGAGAAATGATAAGGACAATCACTTTAGCAAGTCTTGCAATTTGTCCAATGCTTTATGTAGAGAATTTATGCTGCCAACCTCTCGGGTCACTGAGGAATTCATTTTCTCTCCAGCATCATCTGCAGCTTTCTGCAAGTTGGAAGACCTTCTTCTACTCTGATGTATGTCCTTAGTCTTTGATAAACTGTTGCTTTGCACTCAGTGAAGAGTTTGTGTACTTTGGGGGATTTTTTCCTTAATTTTCCTGTCTTAGCTTTAGCCTCTGGTAGGCTGCTGCCATGGTGTTTGGTTAAATTAAAATTAATTATAATTTTTCAAAGTAAAGAATTCCATAGCACTGTAACAACAGTTCTACTTTGACACATACTGCCTCTACCTGTGCTGTAGAATTTTACATGTAATTAATCAATACAAAATAGTTTGTACTCTACTTTAACCTGAGCAAGGGTAAATTTCTCAGGTAAACTGTATTACTAGGCCAGTATCAAGTCCAGATTTATTTTACTTAAATAAAAGTATTAAGAGAACACCTGTTTGATAACATTAACAAGCTTATTTATTATTGTGCATACAAAAAACACTTACAGTTTGATTTTATGTGTAAACACCAAAAAAAGCATGCTGTTTCTTTTGTCTGCAAAACCATGGTCATACTTGCATTACTTAGAATTTACATACAGATGTGTCAGAGACGCTAGAAGCAGACACCTGGTGACATTGTACATAGCTGTTAAACTTTTAAAGGGTAGAAGATACCTTATTTGCTTTTGGGTTTCTGGCACTGAGCACAAGGTGAATACAGAAAAAAAATAGCTTTGAGAGAGCAATAACAATTCACAAGTAACCTCCAACAGATGAAACACAGGTATCTAAAGTGATATAATCAGGTAACATTCCACTGGCATTTCTTATTTTAATGAATATCTTCCTGGAAGCCATGAGCAGTATTTATTTCTGGGTCACCTAGCCCATTTTCCCCTCTTAAAAAACATGTCTTGGAAAAGGAAGCTTCCTGCCTTCTAGTTCCGTCTCAGTTCTCGTAGGGGCCCTTGCTCTCCCTGAACCCAACATATCAAGCAGAAAGCTATAGGGTCTCCCATCATGCACCCACGTCTTGCTGTAGCATGCCAGATGAAGGGATGTTTTCTGGAGGCCCCTCTATCGTCTTTTAAACCATCTGTAACCAGCTGGCTGATGTACCCAGGGGTGGGTTTGATGTGCTTCCTGACAGAGACTCCTTCCTCCTTTTCTCCTCCACTCCCTCTTTGTCCCACTTTTACTCACCTCACCTTGGAAATCATTTTCCTTGGGCTATGAGAGTGAGCAGCATCTGGTCTCCTGGCACCCTTGTCTGGGCATTTTATGGTACTCACAGTTCTCTACACACACAGTACTGTTCAGAAGTTCTCTGAACCTTTGGTCAGGCTGCTGTCTTTGCCTGGGACAACGGGCATCCCATTGCTGTGGCTAAATCTACAAACTGAGTCTGACATCAGGACCTGAGGAAGGCTTTCAGAAGGAAGTGATACCTGAAGTCAGTGTCCCTCATCCGATTCCCATAACACCCAGGAGGTATACACCTCGCTTTAGACTTGACACACTATACTACTTTCCTGTCTCCTCCCACTAGACTAGACTCTGGGATGCTCCCGGATGGAGACCCTACCCGATCTGTTTCTGTTTCCACTATGTCTGAACATAGTGACTAGTTCATAGTAAGTGCCCAATAAATATTTACTCAACTAGTGGAAACCAAGATGGGCACATCTCTCCTGTTCTCTGTTCTCCTAATATGGCTGAATGGCTCTTCTGCAGGGTAACTACTTCTACTTGTCCAGGAGTCTGGGGCAGAAAAGCTGAGCCTGCTCACATCTGAATGAGTTTGATTCTTTCCACTCTGTTTTGGGCGAGGCAAGGATTTGGTTCAGATGCCTTGCTTGAACTCAGTGACTTTTAGCTTGCCAATTTGGTAGAGTACCTCTAAGTCCAGTTAGCTTTTGTATAATGCCATGGGATAGTGAAATATTTATTCTGTAATCCTCTGACGAATCAGATACTACCTAATACTTGACTGTAGAAGAGGTAAGTGTATACTGGAAGACTTTGTTTTCATGAAAGACTTAGATTACATGAAAAATCTATTGAAGAAAGTTTCAACTGAGGTATTTGTATATATTGATTAATTTTGTTTTGTTTCAAGCTGGGAGAGACAGCTGCCATGTAATTTTTGCCGGTCTCTGACGTGGGACACCAGTGTTGCATGGGAATGACACTTGAGAACCTCGCCTCAGTTATGCAAAATTGCAGTTAAATACACCACCTATTGGCAATAAGTTATTTTAGTTCACAAAAATATAAAGAATTTTTATTTTTTATTTTGACTAATGATGTTTGCTTTCTGAAATAGGCTCTTAACTCGACCTTGCTTATTGAAGAGAGTAACTATTTGCCATCTTTTTTCTTCTCAGGCTGTGAGGTTGAGATTCTGGGCGTCAGACCCACCTACTGCCTAGAATATAAAAATGTCCCAACGGATATCAATTTTGCCAATGCAGTCAGCGATGCTCTTGACTCCCTCAAGTAAGTGTCCCAAACTCTCAGCCACAACATTGTTCTTTGTTTCCAGGCCTGATCATGGATTCCAAAGCAATTAAGAAAGCTTGGTGGAGGTGAAATAATGTTTCAGAGAGTTGTTGAGCGTCTTGCATGGTGATCAACTGCTACTATAGAGTAATTGTGAGCAAGTGATTTCAGGCAGAGGCAATCTCTGGAAATGTTGAATTGAGAGAAGGAAAATCCCTAAGGGTTTGAACCACCTTTTTTATGTTGTTAAACAACGGAGAAACAGTATAAATGTCAGCATTTCCCTAAGCATGATTCAGTGAACAACTGCGTCTCTGAAGGTACTAATAAGTATTTGGCAAAAAGAAAGGATATGTGGTCAAATAAGTTTCAGAAAATTGCCTGCCCTACCCACTTCTTGGAAATGTACAAAGAGCATGGGTATATTAGAACACGGAATCTGTTTTTTCCCTCCCACATGGAACAGTGACACACAGTTTGAAAAATGTGGGAATTAGTAATGCTGTCTTGTACAGACCACAAGAGTCTGTCAAGGGAAACTGATCAAAACAGTTTAGGACAAAGCCTCAAGTGAGTCTCAGAACTCTCTGAAAGTGGAAGTCCAGGACAGGACCTTCGTCCCCCCAAGGAGAGGAGCCTGGTTTCAAGCTGGGCACATCTGAGAGCCGACATAGCCAAGGCCCGGTGTACATAGCACTAGCACGAGCCACATGAATGGCCTTGTCATTAAGGCTGCCTCAGATACAGAGCTGATCGATCATGGGTTTTCTTCTCGTCATGCCCCTCCTACACCGGGGTGAGCCGCAGCTGCCCCACAGAGCTGTGAAAGCAGAAATCAGCACCCTGCCTTCACTGCTCCTTAGAATGATTTTACTTCCAAGAAACCTATCAAGAGGGTCCGGGGAGGTGGGGGCCCATAAAGGTTCATGCTTTCATTGACAGGTCGGAGAGAAAACAGGTGTAAAATACATGGAAATGGAGAAGTAACTGCCCATAAGTGCTGGAGAACCACACGCAGGAGGAGCCGGGATATTGCGCTGCAGTCTGGTTTTCTGCGACTGAAGCAGGCTAGCGCAGCACGTGCGGCAGATGGGTGGGGCTGGAACCTGGGCATTGCTCCAGGTCTAACCGATGCTGTTTCCAACATATCCAGAATGCTGGCCATCCCCACAGCCCGTAGCTGTGCCAAATATGAAAATTTGGATTACAGTTGCCATACAAATACCTCCAAATAACCCAACAGTCTGTTTGGCGATGTCATCCTTTTTGCATTCATCTTATCTTAGCCGATGGACTGTTACTCTGTACTGTCCAGTGATTCACAGGTGGGTGAGCACAGGACGCACAGCCATGAGAATTCCAGGTTGGTGCTGGCCTGCTAGCTGGCCAGTCTAAGCAGGAGAGACACCAGCATGTGGAGGGGAATAAGTGCTGGGCTCTGTTTCCTCTAGAGAAGCTATGGAAATGCTTCTTTACCTTGGAGAACATTTAGGAATGGGGAAGGTTTCGGGGTGGGAGTGGTGAGGTCGGGGTGTTGGTGGCCTATGAGTGTATATCTGCTATAGGTATTGGGTTCCATTAGAAAGAAAAGCCTACAGAGAACTGGAAGCCCAGGAAAGTGTCCCCAGCTACGTCTCCACCTAATACCATACGACCCAGTTCCACATATTCATACTGTGGTCCATGTAGATGGCCTCGAGCTCCACGCGATGGCATTCACATGGTCTGCAATGAGAGTGATGCCCCTGAAGCACTGGAGGCCTGGGTAGGAAGGAAACCAGGCCAGTGCAATTGTCTCATGGGGTCTTCATATTGCCAACGTTAATAGGGTGACCAGAAACAGCCCCTTTGGGCAGTCAGTGAAAAGACAGAGACCCACTATCTCTAAAGCTCGGCAGCTCTTGAGATGAGAGAAACAAAAGAACAGTAATTGACTGGACGATGCTGCCTGTGGAAGACAGTGAGATGGCTTAGCCCCCCACAATGACACAGGAAGTCCCTCCTTCAGCCAACCTGTGTGTTATTATTAGAACATGTCTCATTACCTTCTTACAAAGAAGAATAAAGGCCTGAAAGTTATGGGCCAACATCTTTCTTTGAAATCTAAGCTTTGTCCCCTTCAGGAATGAGAGACGAGTGAGAAAGATGTCTAGGACAGTCTAGACCTGTTGCGGGCACTTTGCATGTAGCAGCTTGTCTATGCAATCATGTGGCTCAAAGGAATCATGACGTCTCTTGGTATGTGTGTCTAGCAAAGATGTAAGATTATTGATCCCAAAAAGAAGAACATGTCTAGAATGCCACAGCTCACCTCTTGACTTCTCTTCAGCTCTGCTGCAAATTCCTAACTATAATTTGAGGAGCACTTAGAGTTTTCATTCATGAGTGTCCAAACATACACACACATTTCTCCCAGTCAGTACAAGACTCATAGAGTGTCTTTCTTTGTCCACTTTGCTATTAGTTTCAGAGGCAGAGAGAATGGAACCCCGGATAGGTGGGCTTTGACAGAAAGCAGGAGAGGCTGCTAAGATCTTGAACATTGAGGTCTGTCCAGGGACATCTCAGCAGAGGATCCCGGTCAGCCTGTGGTAGGAAGGACAATCTCTCACCCAAGTTTGATCCAGGCATGGTTTTCCAGTGCTCATAACGCATTATTGACCCCAGACATATCCTTGTGAAATGCTGCCTTTAAACTTGGACAGCCTCCAGAATAGGAAAAAGGAGGAGGGATGGGAATTGGAGTTTTAAGAGCCATCGGCTAGTATTGTGTCAAGGGGCTTTATTTCCAATTACCCACGTGGTTCTCACGTCCACAGTTTTGTGTAGGCGTTGCCCTTCTGCCTTACAAAAGAAGCCACCGGCTCTCTGAAGGTTAAACATTTCTCCTTGCTCCTCACAAGCCAGTCTGTGGTGGAGCCAGTGTCCAGCTCTTTGCACAGTGGCTTAGGGCCCTGTCTCTGGAGACCTGCCTTGAGGACACGGTGACTGAGAACCACTCCAGGGTCAACCCTTCAGTCCTCCACCCTGGTCTGTGCTAGCTCACACCTCTAAGACACCCTGAAATGGAGACAGCGAGAGAAAGTCCAGATGTGCTTCTTTGCAAGTCTCCTCTTCAGGGCCATCCAAAGGCCTGGAGTTCTGTAGCCTGCTCAGGTGTTGCGTGTCTGCAGCCTGTGGCCCAGGCGCTGGAGCCGTGTGCCTCTCACCACACGTGGGCACTCCGCAGGCAGCGCCCCCCACACACGGCCCTTTCCCCCGGCTGAAAAGGAAGCAGGGTTTGTGATCTGCATCACTTACTTCCATCCTCCCGGAAGTCCTATGTGCAGGATATCCATGGTTCAGTGGGCAGGAAAAGGTCCATGGTGCTAAAGCTGAAATAAGCCTTGAGTGGGGCTTGTGGGGTGGGTGGAGGAGGGCAGGGGGCAGTCACAGTGGGCCGGGCAGCTGCTTCCAGGCTTGTAGAGCAGACACACTGTGCAGCCTCACAAAAGCATCAGTCAGGAAACAACTGCACTGCAGGCGCGGTGGGCACAACCATGTGTATAGACGTAATCCTTTGTCGAGCTCCAGGTGACTGAAGTCAGCTCCAAAGGACTGCCTTCAGGATCCCCGGAGCCTCAGTAGTGCCTGGGTTAATGAAGGAATGGATGACACAGATCTTTCCACGGGCCACCAAGAAGCCAGCTCCCCTGTCCTGGCCTGGTCCCTCCTCCCTGTGGAGTACAGGGAAGAAGGAGTAGGAATCAGGCTGGGTCTGGGAAACTGGCTCCTCCTCCCTGCTCGGCCACATACTCAGGAAAAGTGATCTAGGGGCATCGGAAGGAAAAGTGAAATGGGAGGCATTTCTTTCCCCTCCCCTCCCTTTTACTATGTGCCAAGTGCTTTATAAACATCAGCTTGTTTAATAGACCATGTTACCCTTTGAGTAGTGTATCAGTCTGTTCTCATACTGCTAATAACACATACCCCAGTTATAAAGTAAAGAGGGTTAATTGGCTCGTAGTTCTGCAGGGCTGGGGAGGCCTCAGGAAACTTACAATCATGGGAAGGGAAAGCAGACATGTCCTTCTTCACATGGCAGCAGCAAGATGTGCCAGCAAAAGAGGGGAAGCCCTTTATAAACCGTCAGGTCGCATGAGAACTCACTCATGATCATGAGAAGAGCAGCATGGGGGTAACCACCCCTGTGAGCCAATCACCTCCCACCGGGCCCCTCCCATAACACGCGGGGGCTATGGGAGCTATCATTCAAGATGAGATTTGGGTGGGGACACAGCCAAACCATATCAAGTAGGTTTTTTAGTTGGGGAAATGGAGGCTTGGAGATAATCTTGCCATTCATCCGCGGCCTCCAGGTTAGTAAGAAGAGAAGCCAGTGTTTCATTCCAGACTTGTCTAGTTCCAATGACCCTGTCAAAAGATAATTTTCAAAATTAAGACTTTGTCATGTGCTCACTACCTCTGGGTATGAGGATATGCCAAGGTTCAATGTAGTTTCTTGCTGAGGGGAACCAGGGCATGACAAAGCTGGTAATAAGGAGAAAATGAGACATACACACATCAGGAAACAGAAGGATGGAGAATGATGAGGGATAATTATTGTTTGATGCAGATATGCTTAATAACGTAGAGGATAATCAAACCATAATTTTAGGGCTGTTTCCTCCATCAGACAAAATAATTTTCATCTTATCAGTTTCCTACAAGTTAGCAGCTAGGTTTCTAGAGTCTGAACTCCAATCAGTAGTTCAGTCTGGTGACTCAAGCAAGCTTATTAGACAGTGCTCAACATGGTACTGAGAAGACAGGCGCTCATACTATAGGCTTTAGTTTTGGATCATTTTTCTTGACAGTCACCCACTTCAGTAAGTAAAATGGAAAGAACATTAAGAACTTTTTACACGGCAAAGAAATCCAGACAGAATCATAATGTGATGGGGGACTCAGGTGTCCCTGAAACCCCAGGGCTAGGGACCCCCTGCAGCTCTCAGGTAACTGTGCTGGTGGCCACAAGTCCTTCTGGAATGGTTCCTGGACCTTAGAGCTGTCAACAGTCAGTAGCAGGTGGTCAGGCATGACTACCCGTCACTCCTCACCCAACCGATTCATTGCGAATGAGCTGACCTGGGATGGAGACCAGATCCATGTGCAAAACAGCTGGCAAGCAAGCATCTGTCAGCTAATCTCCAGACAGGCAAGAGGTTTCAGCACTTGAAGACGTAGGTTCCTGATGAGTCAATGAAATGTCAACGTAGAATCCTTTCACAAGAGACATACGTGTGACCCCTGAATCACAAGCATCCCAAATCCAGGATTCCTAGCATCTGAGGTTGACAGCTTCTTGACCAAAAGCCATCAGGTAAATTGTCATATGTAATGGCTGATGTGGAGGTTTTTGAACACAGTGATAGCCTTAAAGAAACCAGGACAGTGAGTGCTGCACTAAGCTGAGGTATCTTAATATGAAGAGACCTAGAAGTAGTTTATTCATTACACTTTAATGCAATGGTAAACTTTATTCATGAAAACTCATTCTAGTAAGTCACCACTGAGTTTAATCGAATTTTTCCCTACATATAAGCCCACTCTGGAAGTGTGGACACCTCAGCAGATGCCATGCTGTGTAAACAGGCACATCTGAAATGCCAAAGGTGCACGCACCTAACGCAATGAAACGCTGAGGCTTATCCAAGGGACAGATCGTATGGGAGTTTCACTATTTTCAAAGATCTCGACGGCGGAAGTGCCACCAGCCCATGAATCTAGCAAATTTAGGCCTTAAAAAAGTTCTGGCACATGTGTGAAATGCTACTGTCTATTTTACCAACCACCTACACATGTGTAGGACCCTAAAGTGACTTTGTTCTCTGCTGCCTATAGATGCAGGAGTTTGGATTAGTCATGCACACATTAGTGAGTGTGAATAATGATAATGCCACTTGCGAGAAACACCTAAATCATAACCTAATCCAATCCACAATGTGGAGGAGGGTGGTAAGGGGGCTTTTTAACCAGGGGCCCATTTGTTTTATTCTATAGAGAGAAAAGAACATTTGACGAGCAATTTCGCTTAACATGGAGCCTCAAAACCGTGAATGAAGTTCGCCTCCGGGCACCCAGGAGGGCAGGTAAAGGATGTGCCTCTTGCACCTTCGACTGTAATGGAGGAGGTTGCCGGGCGAGCATTCTCAGGGACTTGCTCCCAGCGGAGTGCATGTGGAGGCTCAAAGTTCGCTAGCGTTAAAAGTATCCTGCCTTTGGAGATGTGGTTCTAGCTGTGTCTCAGAGGTCTGTGAGGCCTTGAGTGACATCCTGAAACTCTTAGGCCTATCTCTTCATCTGTAAAACCTGCAAATGCTTTTCTGTGAGGATACCTTTCACTGCCGTGACAGACATGGGAACTTATTCAACCTGCAGACAGAGCGCTGAGCGCACAGAAGAGAAAGAGACGTGATTTCACCGTCACAGTCTCGCCTGTCCCACACCTAGCCTTCTAGGGGTTGGTAGAATTCATAAGAGAATAAGATCCATTTCCAAAAGATCATTAAGACTACGCAGAATGTTTCTTGGTTGGCAAGGGTGGGCGGCTGAGTTCCTCCAGAGCATGCAGTGGGTTGCCCTTGGGGCTGGGAGTGAGCTCTACCAGGGTTTGAATCCCAGCTCCATCTCTTACTAGCTGTGTGATGCGGGCAACTGTCTTACAGTCTCTGTTCAAGACATTCCTACCTTTCATGGCTGTTTTGAAGATTAAGTAAGATAACGTGTAAAAGCTCTCAATGTAGGACCTGACCCATAGGAGCTGCCACTGAGCACTTACTAGTCAAAGGAGAGTTAACAGGGCTCCTGTCGTGCGCCGAACGCCAGGCTGGAGCTCAGATACGAACAGTACATCCTGGCTCCTACAGTGAACCAACCTCACAATTTAGACGGAACAGGACATGTAAGTGGGCAATTACTGCACAGTGTGAAAAGTCACAGCCCAGAAGTGAACGCAGGGTGCGATGGGAACACACAGAGGGCTGCCCAATCTATCCGCAGGGCACCAGAGGGAGCTTCCTGGAGGAGGCAATACCTCACCCGGGACCTGAAGGGTGATCGGGAGTGGTTTAACGACGGTGGGGCAGACTGAGCTCTCTGAGCTACCGTGGATGACAAGGTCCAAGGCTCTGAGGGCTCCAGGATACAATATTCCATTCCTCACGTTTTAAGTAGCGGGGAGGCTGTATCGGGGAAGCCACTTCATCTGTGTGCGTGCATGATTGTGTTTAAAGTCCGCCAAGAGTATTAGTTATTAACCCAGGTGGAGTCCAAACAGGGAAGCGAGTTTTCATTCCTTTGCCATGCTGCGTCTTCTGTTAGTCACTGCTAACGTCATCATCACCGCCATCGCCATCGTCATCACTCTGATCAATTTCAGGGGCTTTGTGCGGAGGTTGTGGGAAAGCCAGCACCGGGAAGGGAGGAGAGAACATTCCAGGTTATTCCTCCCCTCTCCGCGACTCTGCAAGCTTCCTACTCCAGTTTATATCACTAGCTCCTAGTCCTTCTTAACTCAGGAATGAGGGTGAAACCGCTTGGATTTTTACCATCAATACTCTAGCGAAGAAGGGGAGTTTTGTCAGAACGGGGTCTTCCTGGGTCCCTAGAAGTGTGCTCACTGCTAGAATTCACGCAATATCGACACTGGAGCTGACCCTTCCCATGCCCCGGAGAACAAGTGTCCGAGGGAGGCCCACTGACGCCAGTCCCTGAACACTCATCTGTTTGCCTCCTGCAGGAGTGATGTGCAGACGCTTTTCTCACCCTGGCCAGCCAATCAGACTCACGATGCAGTGCTTAATTTAGAGCCTGCCTTAAAGTCCAGCAGTGACTGTACAGGAGGTATTACATGACAGCTCTGAGTGTTTCTGACCTGGGGACAGCAGGTGGCCAGGATGCAGCAATAACCATCCTCGGCCTCTTACCACGGCTTCCCCCTCTCCCAGGCATGATGGAGAATCTTTCGTCACCAGGGTGCTGAGGACCAGCAATTCTTGGCTCAGTGTGTGTTTCTCCCTTGGAGATCTGACCTCATTTGTTTTAGCGCATTGGCGTTTCCTGGCCCAGGGACAAGGTTTCGGCGGCGTGAACAGCTTCACAGAATGCTATAGGGGTGAAAAGGGAGCAAGCTGGGGGCCTCCCTTACCCATGCCTCTCTCCTCTGTCCCTCCAGGAGTGGCCGCGCCAACCTGGCAGCCATATACCATGAGCGCATCGACGTGGAAGGCCACCACTACGGGCCTGCGTCCCCGCAGAGGAAAGACGCCCTCAAGGCTGTAGACACCGTCCTGGAGTACATGACCCAGTGGATCCAGGTGACCTGAAGCAGACACCTGGCCTGACCTTCTCTCGGCCACCCTCTGTCTCTCCCCCACAGTCACTCCCGTCAACACCTTCCCTCTTTCTGCTAAAAGCTGACTGCTCCAGCACAGGCTGTGACGGGTCCCTTTGCTCCACACAGTGCCTCCTTCAGCACCAAGAGGTCCCTTGTTCCACAGCCAGGCCAGGGACAGAGAGTGAGCTAGGTGTGCCTTCTCGCCGGCTCGGCTAGGGAGATGCCAGCTCTGTGAAACCCTCGTCGGTTTGGTAGGAGCTGGACGGGGGCACTCCTGATTCGACCGCCTGCTTGCTGAAGGGCGGGACACAGGGCTTTGGTTTGGTTTTGCTTTTGTTTTCTCCTCCTGTGCTTCATGCTGTAACGTGGGCACGTGATCGTTCTCAAATGAGCACCTGGGTTTGTTGAAAGAGCCGAAGAAGACACAGAGGGTCCACCTTAACATGCTCAAGGTGCTGTGCAAGGTGTCGGCAGGCACCGAACCCACCTGAGCCTCGCAGTCCCCTCTGCACAGGGCTTCTGTTGCAGTTTTGAACTGGGTCTCACCAGGGGAAATAGTAGATGATTAAACACAGAACTGAGAAGACAGCCTTTCTCCTATCAATTGCAGTTGACGAGGTTTTCTGAGGGCGAGAGCCTCCTGGCCGGTGCCGTTAACGCCCGCCTTTCCCACCCCACAGGAGCGGGGCCTGCAGGACCAGCTGAACGTCATCATTTTCTCGGATCACGGAATGACCGACATCTTCTGGATGGACAAAGTGATCGAGCTGAATAAGTACATCAGCCTGAATGCGCTGCAGCGAGTGAAGGACCGCGGGCCTGTCGTGAGCCTCTGGCCGGCCCCGGGGAAGCACTCTGAGGCAAGACAGCCCTGGGGGACCAGGGCGCCAAGCGGGCCCTCGGCTGTGGCCACTTTGCAGTGTATCCTTTCCTTGTAGTTTTATTTATTTATGTATTTATTTAGAGATGGAGTCTTGCTCTGTTGCCCAGGCTGGAGTGCAGTGGTGTGACCTCGGCCCACCGCAACCTCCGCATCTGGGTTCAAGAGATTCTCCTGCCTCAGCCTCAAGAGTAGCTGGGACTACAGGCATGTGCCACCATGCCTGGCTAATTTTTTGTATTTTTGGTAGAGATGGGGCTTCACCGTGCAAGGCAGGATGGTCTGGATCGCCTGACCTCGTGATCTGCCCACCTCAGCCTCCCAAAGTGCTGGGATTACAGGCGTGAGCCACGGCATCTGGCCTCCTTCTAGTTTTAATACTGACATACAGAGCAGTGTCAGGAGCTCGGATGCTGGAGGCAGGTGACCTAGTTTGTCTCTCAGTCCCCGAGTGATCTCTATCAGGTCTCTGTTCTTCCTTCTCTGAAACGGGCATATGGTACCTACTCCATTCATGTCATGAGAATTAAATGAGATAAAGGAAGCCCCATGCAAGCCCTCACTAGGGCTAATTATTGGCCCAAACGCAGCACTGCTCAGGCACCTCTGGGGAGCATCAGCGGCATCCCTAGGCTGCCCTTTCTCAGGAAGGCGGCTGCTGCCAGGCTGATCTGTTTCAGTCGGGGAACAGGAGGGTGATGAGTGGAGGGAGCTGAGGCTGTGTGCAGTGCCCAGCTCCTTACCTCAGGAGCCACCATTCCCAGCTCTGGGCTCAGCTGGAAGCCAGACAAGCTCCCCACCCTGGCCCCTATGCCTCTCTGTACATGAGCGTGGTGGTGTCGCCATAGCTGCCTCCTGGCTGCTGTGAAGCATCAGGAAACACGCTGAGCCCACTGCAAAGACAGAGTATGAGTCGGTGACCACGATGCTCCCCCGCCAGAGGGTGTGGATGCATTCCCACACTGCCAAGATGTGGGATGAAGCTTTGCTCCCCACAGTCACTGCCTTGTACCTGGGAAGACTAGACCTCTGCTTACGCCGCTCTCAAAATAATTATTCTGCCTGGCAGTAGCTGGTGACCTACCCTGAGAAGCGAGGAGGAGCAAGTGGCACCTTTGGCTGCTCGTCCCCCGAGTTCCTAGTCACTTCCCAATATGGGCTTTGTGGCTCATCCCACTCCCAGATGAAACTGATCTGGGCAGGAAGCAACTGTCTTCCTGGGGGGAGGTGAGCCTGCTGCCCCCGGAGGTTGCCAACCGCAGGGTAGGTCCTGGCCTGCTTCCTCCCCCCATCCTCACTGCAGCAATGCAGTTGACTCTGGGCAATCATTAGTAAGGATGAAGCACTGGTGGAGGCCAGGGCCTCATCTCTTTGGCCCAGAGAGAGACCCCCGGCAAGCTGCCTACTCCCCTATGAGATCTGTCTATTTGGAGTTGAGGAACACTGATGCCCATGGTGCCACAGTTCCCAGCCCTGCCCTATCCCCAGGGGGACGGTCCTTTGTTCTCAGGTTCCACTCTCAGGAGCTGCAGGTGTAAGATCTGTTTATGCAGTGATCCCATGAGCTCCCAAAATATGAAATCAGGGACAAATTTTACACATTGGCAGGTTCTTGAAAATAAGTTCTTCTTCTTTTTTTTTATTTTGGCAAGGAAGATCATCCTTGTCTCCAATTTGGCGCTCAGGAACGTGCTGTCTCCAGAACTTGGGCATCCACAGCTTCTGAGCTAGGGAGAGCTCCTTCCAAGGTAGTGTTCAAGTCAGGCATTGCAAGCAGCCGAAGCAGTTGGTAGAGTTTTCAAAAGTGGGGGCCATGTTTGGGCGACAGTTTGTCATGTGACGGACACAACAGTTTGTGAGAGCTGCTGTGTCTTGCCAGATTTTTCACTTATACAAAACCCTTCCTGCAAATGCATCCTACTTGCCTTAAGAACTCCGGATTTCCTTAAGTAGAAAATTGTCACTCATGGAGCTGTCAGAAACCATCCACGCCATTATTTTACAGTGTTGAGTTTATCAACTCAATCTTATATTCAGCTATGCCCAGAAATATATGCCTGATTTGGCTAACAGCCAAGTCAACATCAGCCAGTCGATTTTAAATTTTAGCCATAGATATTGAAGTGGCTGTACATTAGAAATATGTACAAGGCCAGGCACAGTGACTGACGCCTGTAATCCCAGCACTTTGGGAGGCCAAGGCTGGAGGATCACCTGAGGTCAGGGGTTCGAGACCATCCTGGCCAACATGGCAAAACCCCATCTCCACTGAAAATACAAAAATTAGCTGGGCGTGGTGGTGCGTGCCTATAGTCCCAGCTACTCGGGGGGCTGAGGCAGGAGAATCACGTGAACTCAGGAGGTAGAGGGTTGCAGTGAGCCGGGATCTTGCCATTGCACTCCAGCCCGGCAAAAAGAGCGAAACTCCGTCTCAAAAAATAAAGAAGAAAAAGAAATATGTACAGGGTCACACTTGGTGGCTGAAGCCTATAATCCCAGCACTTTGGGAGGCTGAGGCAGGCAGATGTACTAAGTATGTACAGAGTTTACATCTTCATCGTGAAATTAGCAATGTAATTAATGGCAAACAATTACTGGTGCTTTAAAGATTCCTGTGTAGAAGGATAGGCTGTAGGTCAAGTTGAAGAACAAATCCTCTTTTTTTTAACTTTGCAATATTTAACATCAGGCTGACCAGTTTCTTACTTTCACTTTAATATCAGCATGGGAGTTTTGACATAAATAATATTAGAGCACGGGCACTTTGACATTATCATAAAATGAATAAGCTGTGAAGGGTAACGTTAGAGCAGGCCCTTTATACTCACAACACTTGAGAAATTGGACATTATCATTACCTGGGACATCTGTATGTCCTTCTCAGACCCAATCCCCCTTTTTGCCCCCTCAGAGGAAACCACTGTCTTAAATTATTAAAACTTCTCTTTATAGTTTTACCATATATGCTGTTTAGCTTCGTAGTTACTCAAACTATCATAAGAAATACAGAATTGGAGTAATTTCGTCTGTATTCTTCAGCAACTTGCTTTCTTCTCTCTCAAGCTGAGATCCCTGAGAGTCTTCCGGGAGACTTTGTAGCTGTAATTCATTCATCTTCAGTGCTGTAGAGTATTCCATTGCAGAACGACACCATGAATTCTTTATCTCCCCACTACTACTGGGCATTTGGGCTGTTCCAGTTTGCAGGGTTCATTCCTCCACATTCCTGTACAGGTGCACAGGCTTCAGGGACTTCACTCTAGTCCTAAGAGCCAACTTCTTAGGTCAGAGAGTATGTGGATCTTTGGCCTTCCTGGATAAAGCCACCTTGCTTTTTGAGACATACAAAAGCTTTTTGTTTTTACGTAGTCAAGTCTATCAAGTATTTGGCAATTTCTTTCTTTGGTCTTATACATAAGTTCTCCTTTCCCCTAGGTCTAATAACTATTCACACATATTTAAGAGAATGCAGGCCAGTCTCAGAGGCTCATGCCTGTAATCCCAGCACTTTGGGAGGCCGAGGCGGGCAGATCATGAGGTCAGGAGATCGAGACCATCCTGGCCAACATGGTGAAACCCCGTCTCTACTAAAAATACAAAAATTAGCTGGGTGTGGTGGTGGGTGCCCGTAGTCCCAGCTACTTGGGGGGCTGAGGCAGGAGAATTGCCTCGATCCAGAAGGCGGAGGTTGTGGTGGGCCAAGACTGTGCCACTGCTCTCCAGCCTGGTGACAGAGTGAGACTCTGTCTCAAAAAAAAAAAAAGTGCGAAATTGATCATTCCTGATTTTCTTTGCAGATCTACAACAACCTGAGCACAGTGGAACACATGACTGTCTACGAGAAGGAAGCCATCCCAAGCAGGTTTTATTACAGGAAGGGAAAGTTTGTCTCTCCTTTGACGTTAGTGGCCGATGAAGGCTGGTTCATAACTGAGGTAATGATGAAACATATGACCATTTATTCACTATGCAAATTCATAAAACAGTCCAAAGGTAAATAATAGCCACTGAGTTTTTACATGTAAAGGATGTTTTCACGTAGGCATCATTTGTTGCATTATTTCTATCTTTAGAGAATCAAAACTTGTGATCGGGCAACTTTGTAGACACAACTGTCGACGTGAACCCAGAGTCATGGTTTAGACTTCGTGGCTCCGGACTCGCTGTGTTTTAACAAACGGGCCTTAACTCGATTACGGGGCTTACAATGTAACCTGTTCATTTTAAAGCGGAACAATTACTGTGAACCAAAGCAATCGCTCAAGGGTAGTCAAAAGCAAGGAGAGGCTCAGCTTCGCTTTCACCTTCAGGAGAAATGTTTGGCAGACGGGACTGTGAGTCCCCAGTTGGCCAATTTGATCTTTCAGAGATTATCATGCATTTTTGGTCCAAACCTTAATTGCCTCATGCCTGAATGACCTCAACAGCCTCTCCCTGCTTTGCCTGGACTCCAAGCTCAGCCAGCTGTGGCATCAGCTTATGATATCAGCCCACGGTGGGGAGGCCCTGTCCTTTCGGGGAGTCTGTGGTCCTATCATGTGAACAGTTAATTTCTGAAGATGGCACAGGCTATTTTAGGAATTTGAAGGTGGGTTGCAATTATTAGCTTGGTTCAAAAGTAATTGCGGCATGGGAAAAAATCATCATTACTTTTGCATCAACCTGATAGGACGGACTCCAGGGTACATGAGAGTAGCTAGTTGATGCCAACCAAGCATAAGGACTCGTCAGGATCCCCCCTGGGGGTGGAGGCAGGTGATGCTTGGCAGGAATGCTGACTGGGCAAGTGTGTGGGAGTCCGGACATGGGCGTGGGAAAATGCGGGGTGTGTGACATGAACCTGTTATGCAGGAGGACTGCGTGGCTTCTGGGTGCTCTCAGAGAGAAGCCCCTGGCACCAAGGAATGGGGAAAAGAGGAGCTATGGTTAGGAGTGTGAGCTATGCAGAGCAGAGGCCGCCGAGGCCTCCTCAGCCAGCTCTGGCTTCTCTGCCACGTGGTTTCCAAGGTCTCCATGAGGGTCCCTCTGCTCCTAACGCCCTCTCCGCTACAATCCAACATGCTTCTTGTTGCTTCATCACACCGTGTGAAGTTCACCTGGAGTGAGGTTGGTGAACTTAGAGCGGTTTTCTCAGGACCTCACACGGAGCACAAATGTACTCAAGCGAGTCACCTGTCTCACTGTATTCCATAATGCCAACTTTCCAGGTCGCCCAAAAGGGCTCACTTTCTGAACTTCTTTTTCAGTTTATAAAATTCCAGCAGAACCACTTTGAATTTTCAAAAGCAAATATGCCATGAAGGTTAACCCACGGCCGCCAGTCATTTCTTAGCTGGCTATCTGCACCGTCGTTACTTTCTCAGCTTTAGCTGGTCGCCCTTGCTGAGAGGCTGGGTGGAAGGGAGGGAGAGCAGAAGACGGCAGAGGTGATGGGGGCATCTTGCTGGAAAACAGGCTTAGGTAGGGGAGTGCAGGGCCAGAGGTCACTGTGGCTGATGAATGAGGTGCCATCATAGTTCCGGCGGGAAAGGTCTTGGCTCCCCACAGTAGGGGGTGACAGGTGCTGGGGAAACAGCTTCAGCCCTGAGTCCTCTCAGCAAAAGTAAACATGGTATCTCAGCAGCCATGCTCTGGCATGAAGATGCGGGGCCTTCCAGTGAGTGATGAAACGCAGTGCTGGGAGACCTTGAGGCATCCATTAAGACGCTCTTGGTGATAAATCACAGACCATTTGATAAATGCGGCTTAAACAAGAAGGATTTGCTATCCCACATAACTAGAAGTCTGGAGCAGGCAATTGCAGGATTGCCGAATCCAATAACTCATGCTGAATCCAATAACATCATGCCCCAAGCCAGCTCTTCTGCAATGCTCCTGGCTTTCCTCAAGGTCACAAGGTGGCTGCCGCAGCTCCAAGCATCACATCATATCCCTTTAGGACACCCCAAAGCAGGAAAGAAAGGGTGTGGGTTCTCTTTCCACATCTCCCACTTTTATCAGGAAGCAAAATATACATACCAGATCCAGGGTCAGACTCTGAGGTTTTGTAGGACTCTGAGGATTATAGAATCAGGGTGAGGGGGATCTCTCTTAAAGAAGAAAACATATACCGTTTTGAATATAAAATTAGGTACAGGGACTTGAAAGCCGTTCACACACTTGAGAAGCCTTGAAGCATACACTGTAATTGCATTGTAAGTCTGCTTCTGCCTGGAACCTGCTAGCAGCTTCCCCCGGGTCAGCTTTGGTTCTGTGATCTGAAATTGTGCTGAAGCGCAGACCAGTGGGCCACCATCACAGGACAGAAGTGAAACCGAGGCCAGGAGTCAGGTAGACAGGGGCCTCGAAACAAAGAACAGAGAGAGGGGATAAGGGACAGCAAGGACAAACAGCACCTCTGCGCCCATTCTGCCCGGTGCTGGCCCTCAGGACACCCAGTGATGAGTCTGAGGACGCGTCCTCTTGCCCCGGGTCCTGTTTCCATCGCACCTCCATCCTCCCATCCTGCACTCTGCTGTGGGCCCAAGTACCTGCTCCCCTGTAGGAAACTGACAAGTTAATGCTGACTATGTTACGTTCTATTATATATTACTTTTGTATGCATTGACAAATACACACATACACAAATACACACACACACGTAAATCAGAAGTGACACTGTCGGTTAGCAAGGGCTGACCAGTACTGCACTGTATATACCGCACTGTACAGAGAAGCCACAGAACAGGAAGGAAGAATGCCGAGCTATTGACAACGCCTTGAGCAGCATTTTAAAATACACAGTCATTTCCAAAGAAAGGTTTGAGGTCATTTCAAAGATAAGTGAAGCAGAAATCTTGAAAAAAAAAAAAAAAGAACATCAGAAATAAGATAAATAAGGTGTGAAAAAATACAATTAGCTCTGAAAGACGAGGGTTGCCCACTAATAGACTATCCGTGGTGGCTCACGCACCTTTAATTACTAATGATGAGTGCTGCAAAATTCATCTTCATCCATCACGCCCGGATCCTTAGGAACTCTGGAATGACCCCTCCCCCAAAGCTTCAATGACATGCATCTAAAGTTATTTTGCACCTTGCAGATAATAAATACATCCAGAAACATTTCTGTTTCCATTTTAGTCAATGACAACAACTGCTACAATGATAACAGCGGTCTTGAATTAAGTGTATTAGTTCCTGTTTCCGCTTCTCCTGATGACTCCGCATCGGGGATTTTGCAGGTTCTTGTTTGTTTGTTTGTTTTGTTGTTGTTTTTTTGAGATGGAGTCTCACTCTGTCACCCAGGCTGGAGTGCAGTGGCATGATCTCGGCTCACGGCAACCTCTGCCTCCCGGGTTAAAGCGATTCTCCTGCCTCAGCCTCCTGAGTAGCTGGGACTACAGGCACCTGCCACCATGCCCAGCTAATTTTTATATTTCTAGTAGAGACAGGGTTTCCTCATGTTGGCCAGGGTGGTCTCGAACTCCTGACCTCAAGTGATCCTTCCACCTCAGTCTCTCAAAGTGCTGGGCTTACAGGCATGAGCCACCGCACCCAGCTGATATTGTTAGTTCTGAAAATAACATACTGCTAAATAAAGTGGAACGCACATGTGGTTCTGAGCTTCCCAGAAGCCAACCCAAAGAGAACAATCACTTCCATTAATATAATTTATGGCATCTATATCCACGAAGACAAAAGTTTCTCTGGAAAATCATAATCGTCCCTGAGTCCTGAGAGATACTGAGATATCTTTCAATGACTCTGCCGTTTCCTAGACTAAATATCTTAATCATTTTACTTCTGTCATGGAATTTATGAGTTTTTCATTAAGAAATCATATGTAACGGTTATAATTTTTTATTCTCCTTTTTTTTTCTTTGAAATGGAGTTTTGCTCTTGTCACCCAGGCTGGATGGAGTGCAGTGGTGCAATCTTGGCTCGCCACAGCTTTCGCTTCCTGGGTTCAAGCGATTCTCCTGCCTCGGCCTCCTGAGTAGCTGGGATTACCGGCATGCACCACCATGCCCAGCTAATTTTGTGTTTTTAGTAGAGATGGGGTTTCTCCACGTTGATCAGGCTGATCTCAAACTCCCAACCTCAGATGATCCGCCCATCTTGGCCTCCCAAAGTGCTGGGATTACCGGGGTGAGCCCCTGCACCCAGCCCTGATTCTACTTTAACATAACATTGGGGCTTTATTTGTTTTCTGAGAAATCCCAAAAACGAGTGCCTGCCCATTCTTTCTTTATTGGCTTAGACTTCCTTATTTGACATCATTCTATTGTTTGTTATACTTTCTTGACAACAGAATTAAAAACCCCATTCTATATCCTTGTTTCTGCTCTGTGCCAAGGCTATTAATTGCTCACATTCCGATTTGCAAAATTTCTCCCCAAATGGTAAAAGAACGTGAAGTTTTGTCCTGAAACCTACATACCCGTCCACAGTACACGCGTCGACGTTTCAGGGCTGGCTTGCACTTGGCATCTGTGGGATGGAAGGGTCGGCCTGGAAGCAATCTCTCTGGGTCTGAGTTCAGCTGGAAGATGAGCCCGTTTTCTGGTTTAGCCTTGATTAGGAAAACAGCTGAGTCAGACACGGTGATGCCGGGTGAGAGCCTCGAGAGACCGTCCCCACTCCTTTCTGCCTGCAGGCACCATGTCAGAAACGTGGAAGATTTGCTTTCCTTGGTAAAAACGCCCTTTCCCCAAACACACTCCCTTGCTACCATCAATGTAAGTCTTGCAGACTCCGGGGCAGCTGCACTAACAGGAAGACTTAACTGAGTTCATCTTTTTCTCAGGATTTCTTAGAGAGGTGTCACTGAGAAAGACAACGACAGGAACAGGCTGAGTGCGCTCCCTGGGACTGCGGACCTGCCTTAGCACAGCAAGCCCCCTGGCCAGGGCCGCCAGTTGGCCTCTGCCCCGCACTTAGCAAACCAGCTGCACGTCCAGCTGCTGGCGGTCCTTTCTCTGGCTTCCTGTCCCGAAAGGAGAGAAATCTGAACGTGCACTTATTCCCACAGCATGAGACAGGAAGAGGGAAAGCACAGGCTGCCATACCAGCCACGCTCTTTGCTGCAAGGCTAGGAGACGGGCGTTCCTCACTGAAGCCCCGCCGAAGAGCTGGTCCCTGTCCCCCGGGGATGCAGGTCACTCTTCCCCAGAGCACGGGAGCCCTGCCCAGCTTGGCTCCGCGGGGTTCTCGGCTGGTCACCGGGCCAATTCCTCCTCCAGGGACCTGGGGCAGGTTGGGTTGTCACAGTGCCACAGTGGGCCAGGGACACTGAGGAGGCGGCTCGGCGAGGCTATATTATGGGACAGTCAGGCACAACACAGCCAAATGCCCAGTGGAGAAGGACCGTGGGCAGCTTCCAGGAACTCAAGCACACTCGTCCGTCCTCGGCCGCGAAGGTCGTGTGCCTCAGCAGTCACACGTCTAGCTCACCAGCAGACGCGGGCTGAGTGCCTACTGCAGGTGAGGCCAATGACAGCTGCTAATGCCACGGTGGGAGCCGCTGGGAGTCCTTGCCCCTCTCCTGCCCTCCCTGCTAGTGAAGGAACTACACACTAAGCACTCGAATCACCACGATAAGTGCTGTCATGGACACAGAGAGTGTCGTGAGGAGGGTCTGGGGCGGGGGTAACAGGAACCCGATGAGGGGCTGCGGGACCCTCTCTGAGAAGGGAACTTGAGGCTGAAACCCAGAAATGCTCTCCAGGCTGAGGGAACGGGATGCTTGAAGACCCTGAGGCAGGAAAGACCTTTGAGAGTTAGAGGATTGGAAAGAAAGGGCCAGGTGGCCAGGAAGGGGAAGTGGGACGCGACGGGGCTGCTCAGGTCAGCGAGCGAGCGTCAGGCTGGGACTTGGTATTTTTTATCTTAAGACTTGGTACTTTTGTGGCCAGGTGTGCTCATGCTTATAATTCCCACACTTTGGGAGTCCGAGCCGGGTGGGTCACCTGAGGTCAGGGGTTCGAGACCAGCCTGGCCAACATGGTGAAACCCCGTCTCTTCTAAAAATACAAAAATTAGCCAGACGTGGTGGCACATGCCTATGATCCCAGTTACATGGGAGGCTGAGGCAGGAGAATCGCTTGAACCCGGGAGGTGGCAGTCGCAGTGAGCCGAGGTGGAGCCATCGCACTGCAGCCTGGGTGACAGAGTGAGACTCTGTCTCAAGAAAAAAAAAAGATGATATTTTTTTATCTTAAATTCAGTGGGAAACCAGGGAATTTTGACAGGGGAGGATCAGGATCCATCGTCTCCAGGGTAATGTAATGCGTAGGTCATGGGAAGAACAGAGTTAAAGAACTGAGGTCATGAGCAGTTCCATGAAAACCCTTATACTTACCCACTAAACAGACTCTCGATTGATTTCATGCACCTTGAATTAGTAATACTGGATGCTGTAGAGCATCCATAATCTTAGTTTTTCATGCCTGGATCGTTGTAGACTTTGGAAAGAGCCCCCTATGACCCCCCAAAAGTTTCAATGACATACAAATCAAGTTATTGTATGTTTTTCAGATAATAAACATATGGGGATTTAAAAAAATTTTGGTCAATAACAATCATAACAATAGTGGCTATTTGGAATTAAGAATCTCCTTAATTAATTAAGTGCTTCTCTCCTCATTGGACACTGTGACCCCAATTTTACGGAGTTAATGGAGCCTCAGCATTTGAGGGGCCTTGACTATGGCTACAGATAAACCCAGGACTTGAATTCAAGTGTAGCCATGAAGCACGCAGTCCCTCCCAGTTCCCCCAAACATCTCATCAGAACGTTCAGTGTAATTCTGACTTCGTGTTTCTCAGTGACAGACTCACCCTTCTGGCTTCTGTGGGGTCTAGAGCTACATCTCGGCTCCTTCACACAAGCAGAACAGAAGTTCTGCCGTCATCCATTTCCATTGTCTTGCTCGTGTCATACTGCAAAAACCTCCACAGTTGCTCCAGGTCCACTTTACCTCCTTTTCCTCTTCCTTACCCCAGGCCTCTCCTTTCTGATCGCCAACATGGGTGATTTGAATATACCGGAACCAAAATTTTTCTGTTTGTGATAACAATTCTTCCAGAGCAAGACTTAAGCGTTGGGAATTTGGTGAGGGAGGGGTAATCGTGCTCACCTGAGTAACTTCAATCAGCCCAATACATAATCAGTGGAATCCCTGGAATGCTCTCCCTGTGCCAATTGCCACCTCCTGTCCTTCAAAGCGCAACTCAAACACCATCTCTTCCAGGAAACGCTCAAGAGTTGCTAATGTCCTCCAGCTTGGAGTTTCCATAAGACCTGGTGCTACGTTTGTTTATCTGTTTTGGAATCTGCCCTCCTGGAGTGGAAGCTCCCTGAGGGCAGGTCTTCAGCATCTTGACCTTTGTTTCTCATGATGGAGCTTGTAGGGTCTCAGTGGACTTAGTGGGTGAACGAATTAATAAATATTGAGACAGTTGATTCTTGGCTACTGACTGACAGGTTGTTCACTTGGGAGATGTGTAAACCAGTCACCGAGTAAAAAGAGAAGAAAGCAAAGTCAGGCTTTCAACCTTGGCTAATTATTAGTAGCCCCAGAAGAGATTTCAACAGGGAGGAGGTATTGAAACCATGAATGGCAATTCTCCTCACGTGGCTGGTCCAGGGCTACAGTCCAAGGGTGGACACAGCCGCTCTCCCCAGCCCTCCCAGCTCTGAAGGGCTAATTTCTGCAGCCTTTCCTGGACAGTGTCCATTTGATGCCACCATGCTCACAAAGGTGGGATGGGGGAAGAGTTCCCCAGAGCTCGGTGAAATGTTTTGGAACATGGTGTTTTGCTGTTGATCTTCTGGACCCCGGCCTGACTTGAGAGAAATGCAGCAAATTCAGGCCCAAGCTTCTAAAGGAGGCCAATCTTTTTCTCCAAAGGGAACGCTTATTTTGAAAACTAGAAAAGGATATGAAATGCCAGGCTCAATTCTAAAGCCTGTGGTTGAATGGCTGTTAGGCCTGGACCCAGAATATCCGGGGAAATGAAGACAACCTGGAAAACGTGGCCCCTGAGTTTTAGTGGCAGTTTTTGGGGTATTGTCCAGGCATGCACTGGGCTTCGTGAAGTCAGATGCAGGGCGGGAAGCTGCGTGCTTTCTGGTGGTGACCAGGGTCACTCTGCGTGCTGCGTGGGAGCACATGGGTACTTTTCTCAGCCTGGGCACGCTGCAATAAACATGATTCTGAAGAAAAAGCAAAGGAAAAAGAAACCCCATCCACTGAGTGCTTTTCTCCAGGACTTCGCTCCACTCTAAACTCCCACGTCCCTGGAGCCCTGCTGACTTTGCTGTCTGCATTTCCCATTTCGAGGATCAAGCAGTGTGTGGCCAGGAGCTCTCTGGGGTCAGGCCAGTGGCCCGAGAGGCCTAAGCAATTAAATTCTGCTTTAGAAAGGCAGAGAAAGGGAAATGGTTAGAGGAACATCTCTTTGGAGCGGCATGTGGCCAACACATCTCTAAGGCTCCTAACCACCACTCCCACGGGCTCCACAGAGGCCTGCTGGCTGGAAGCCTCTCTGCAGGACAGTTTAAAATAGCAATGCCACAAAATCTGAGAAAGCGTGGTTTATAATAGAAACCATATCTCAACCTTCACACCGGCAGCAAAACCATCCAAGCCAGCCAAACTGGCATCGTTTCACCAACGTTTTCACTGAAGCCACCCATGACTTGACATTATTGGTGCCTTTTCTTAGACTGGGAGAATGTCACAAGTGCATTGTGTTTTCAGGGAGGTGCGAGACTTCTGTTTTAACCATGTCTTAGAATGAAAAAGCAGATTTTTATTAGGCCTCTAATACACCTTGGATCAGTTTCACCTTCTTTTTATTTTAATGTGACCAGATTTCAGTGGTGTCCCCCGTTCCCTGGAGATCTGTTGTGATGACTCAAGGGAGAAAGGGCAGAACTTGGGTCCCTGACCTGACACCTCATGAGAAGTATACCTTCAGTAGTTGAAAGGAGACACGATCGTATCAATCAGCAGCCCACGGGCGCCGGTCACTGGGAGTGACGTGCCTGCTGGAGTAGCTGGAGGGCCGCCCTGGCTCCTGCCTGTTGGAAAGCAGCTCCGTAGCGCCGATCTTGTGCCTGACTCTGTGGTCCCCTGAAGCCCTTTGAACTTTGTAAGAGGGAGGCCCATGTTGCTATGCCCAGGGCCACACAAAGGAACGTGAGGCACAGTCCCTGATCTCAGGCAGTTCTCAGAAAAGGACAGTCATCCTTTAACATGGCCCATGGCAGACGCCAGGTGAGCGGCTTCCAGCTGTTCCCATGCCTGACTGCACATCCCGACCACCTGGGGGATGTTAAGAAGAGATTCTTCAACTCCTCCTGACCTGCTGAAGGCAAATATCCAAGAGCCAGGCCCAGGCCAAGCTCAGGGTGGTCCCTGTACAGGCAGCGTGGGATGCACCAGTGTGGATGGTGAGCACTCTGCTTTCCAGCAGGGAGCGACACCGTGGCCTCTGCGGGAAGAAGGTCAGTGGGCCAGCACCAGGCAGAGCAGGAGGGACCAGACGAGGTCCTGCAGCCGCGCCTTCTCCAGCCACCTTGGGAGGAGTCGTTTAGGGATGCAGGACAGAGCTGGAGGCCGGATGTTGGGCAGCTGTGGGCCAGCAGCCTCCTCCGTTATCCTCCCCAGCTTAGCAACCACTCTCCTGTACACGCTGGAGAGAAATGGGAAGGAATGGGTGAGAAATATACGTGCTCCTGTATTCCAAAAATGCATCATGGAAAACCAAGTAAACGCCCCTGGAGTTTGCCACAGCCGCCCCTTGTCCATGTGCAAACAGCCAGTGGTGCACGTGGCCCCTCGGTGCCTCCTGCTCCTCCTGTCCTGCGCCCCTCTCTGCCTGCCCCTTCATTCCCAGCCCAGCCTCGCATTTCTAAGTGTGCTCCCCAGACGGCCCACTCAGCTCAGCACACAAAGGAATCCTGCTGTGCTGAACGCAACGGAAGGGCCCTGGCAAGTGTGGAACACGCTGTATTTGGTGGGTTTCTGATTTGGAGGTAAAGAGCGCATGTTACATTTTCTTTTCATTTTAGTGCTAAGATGACTGAGACAAAGGCCTAGTCTAGAAATTATAACTCTTCTTTCATGGTTGTTCCCTGGCTTCCCAAATGAATGCAAGCACAGAAGAGGCATTATCATGGGGAGCAGCCGATGGGTGCAGACACCCAGATAGAATGCAGGCACCGGCAACCGCCCAGCCGCTTCTCGCCGCGCTTCCTGGGGTGGGGCGATTTATTTCTGGTTCCTTCCTGTTAGACATGATTAGCTGGTTGAGGGGCTCATCAAGGAGAAGGGTCCTGGCATTGGTGTCCGCGCCTGTCTGGGGGAGGGTTCTCGGAAGGCACCGGGAAGTGCTG
Source organism: Plecturocebus donacophilus (assembly GCA_004027715.1). Classification (NCBI taxonomy): domain Eukaryota; kingdom Metazoa; phylum Chordata; class Mammalia; order Primates; family Pitheciidae; genus Plecturocebus; species Plecturocebus donacophilus. The sequence goes on from PVKP010017029.1 coordinate 38,799, forward strand.
AACACATCACCCTGCGTGAAGATGTTATGTACATTCCTAATACGGTGCTGACTGTACGGTGGCCAACTTGTCCTGGTTTGCCTGGGACAGTCCTGGTTTTAAACTGAAAGTCTCGCATCCCTGAAGCCCACTCAGCTGCAAACCAGAGTCGGTCACCCTGTTTGGTTGGCACAACCCCGCTAGCTGCTGAGAGCAAAACAACCCAGTTCCTCTCCACTCCTGGCTTTTCCAGCAGTCTCCCTCTGGTGCCAACTTTCTTTCAATCTTTCCCTCCTAGGTCATTCAAGGGCTCCCCCCTCTTGGAGTTCCCAGGATTCTGTCACTCCAGGAGCCTTAGAGCATCCCCAGCCTCTTTATTTGGACTCCCTGTGTGGACTCCTCGTTCTGATTTTTCCTCTCCATCTCCCTACCCTGCTGCTACACACACATAGGCACACGCACTCACATGAACATTTACACTCACACTCATACAACACAGACACAAACACATATACACATGCACACACACGCTTACACTCATGCACTCACACACACTCTCATACACAGGCACATACATACATGCACATACACATTCACACACAGGCATGCACGCACGTGCTTACACACATGTAGGATGCATGCACAGAGCTACGTCCCCACTCTCTGCCTCTCCCCACAGGCCTCCTCCCGTGTCCCCTCCACTGAAGGCCTCCCTGGGGCCTGAGCCTCCCTCCCGGCCTCAGGCTGGACACACTCCTGGTCCGGTTCACTCCTGGTCAGTGCCCAGCAGCTGCAGCCCCCTTCCTCCCTCACTAAAGCTGAGCTCTGGTAGGGGAAGGAGCTGCCCTCCACCTCTGTGCCCCGCACCCCAGAAGCCGAGTTCCTGGCCTGAATCCAGAGCCCAGTGCATGCCCGTGGAACTGAATAAATCAGCCCTGAAGCCATGGGCTTCTCCCACAGCCTGGCAGGGACGTTCCACCATTGCCTGGGACGCCTCTCACCTGGGGACACCCGCTCCTTCTCTGCGTGCACGGGGTGGATTCACTCCACACCCGTCGATGAGCGCGAGCCACCCTGTCCAGCACTCCTTGCAGGAGAATCGCGTGCTTCCTGCCGCCCTGGGAACTGGCTGCCCACCCGACAGTGGGATCCCACTTAGAGGGGCCCCTCCCCCTGAACACACACACACACAAGCCCTCCCTCTACCCTTGTTTCTCACCTTTGGCCGGACCTGGAGGGCTGGGCGCCTCCCCGGATGTCACCAGGTGGCGCCATGTGGCAATCCCTGGGCCCCGCAGGGGCTGGATGGGGCCAGCAGCCCACCCTGGAGCTGCGGATCCGCAGGTGGGTTCCCGCCCGGAGGCCGAGGGATCTGTAGCAGGCCTGTCTTCGTAGGTCTGGCCTCCGCTGTATGCCCTCGAAAAGATAATGGGGGGTACGAAGCAAAGGTGCTAAAAGCCAGTATCAGAGGAAAAAGAAGAAAATCATCGCTGCAGCATTGTGCAGTGAAGGCTGTGCAGGGACGCGATCCAGTCCGTCCCTTACACCAGCCACTTACCTGTGCACCTGACCCGCAAGGTGGCTATGATTCTCTCATCTGTGAGAACCGTTGTTTTTCTGGGGCAACTTATGATTTTAATAAAAACGAGTGGATTTACCCATGACTAGAAAGATCCTCAATCGCCTTCAGGGCTGGGTTTATAGTTGCGGTGTGTTTATTTGTGGAGTCTAGGCTGTACGTTTCAAATCGGGCCATCAGCCTTCATCTCTCTTGCTGCTGTTCTTTGTCGTTCGTGTTTGGTGAGGTCGTTAATAGCAAGTGTTCCACTTCGTGCTTCTGAGCTCACCGCTTCGTAGGCTGTGAGAGGGAGCAGCAACACATTAAATTAGCCCACGAGGCTGAATTGGGAGGTGTTGTGATCATCACCATGGACAGATAAGGAACAAAAAGAAAGTTAGAGGTGCAGTAAGTGAGCGAAAGCTTCCCGTGGAAAAACACAAGCCACAGCTGGAGAAGGAGGGACGAGGGATGCGGGAAACTCAGGAAACGGAGAAACTTGGAAAGCTGCAGTGCGAGGGGGCGATTTATGGGGTGAGAGCAGATGGCTGTGCAATGTGAGATGACAGCTAAGTCAGCACAGGCAGGCTCAGCCCTCAACCCACACCGCCTGGCTGCACACGGCCCGGCTGCCCGGCCCCACTGCGAGGGGCATCTGTGGACAGACCGCTGCCACCTATTGGGCATCTATTGTGTGTCAAGGACTTAGCACAGTCATGCCATCCCCACAGACCCTGCAAGGAGGCCAGAGCCAGCAGGGAGGCTGCAGCTCAGAGAAGTGAAAGAGCCAGGATCCCAGAGCTAGAAATTTAACCCAATTTAACTGCAGCCAACCCAGTTCCAAAATCTTGCTAGTGCTCTGTGTCTGGCCACACTTCGTGAGTGAGGACATGGGGTGCAAGGTGACACCTCACCGGCCAGTGCCACAGCAGGAGCACTGCAGTGACCTCTAGCAGTGCAGAGTGGAAGTGGCCCAGGCAGCGGGGGACAGATGAGCTGGGTTCCAATCCCAGCCGTGCCTTGCACTAGCTGTGTGACTGTCACCTAACCTCTCTGAGCTGTAGTCCCTTCAACTGCAAAATGGTGGAAACAGCATGATCCTCACTGGGATGTTACATGGTTAATCGGACGCTGGTGTCTCTCGGTGAACTGCTTGGCTCACTAAACACGTGATACCCTTACTAGTCTTGTGAGCCCACCGGTAAATTGCTGGTAGCTTAGCAGTCTTGAGTCTACGCATTCATCATGACCAGTCTATTCTACCTTCTGCATTTGAAATATTAAATATTTTTGTAATATTCAAACCTGCTTAGCAAGAATGCACTGTGCATCCTTGGTGAGGTCTTAGAAGGAGCAGCTTCTGCAGTGCATGGCTAGGCTTGTGCTCACGGGCTGCAGCCTCCGTGGGATTTGCAAAGCTTTCTCTTAGCCCTCTATTTCATAGCAAGTGAGCATCTGGAGTCTTAAGAAAATTTGGTTCTGAAGAAAAGAGGGGTGACAGGAAATGATGGTTCTGGAGCCCATCCCAAAGGAAGAGTGGTTGAGGAAAATTAAGATCTGCAGGACCTGGACCAGGGGAGCAAAGGTTGTGTCTTCCAGTGTGCACAGTAGTGGAGGACGGGAGGCTAGCTTGCAGCTGCTTCCAAGGGCAGGGCTAGGAGGAAGAACAGCAGGGTGGGCTGCATGGGAGAGGGTGTTGGGATGTGCTGAGGGGACCCTCTGGGCTCCAGCTGCTTTGCTAGGAAATGTAGTGATTAGACAGATGCTGTTTCTCGAAGATTCTCCGTCAACTGCATAGCCTGCCATTCAGTTCAATGCTGACACCAATACCCGGAGTGAGAATGGCCTCACGGGTCAAGGGGCTCCATCCCACAAGGCAGCCCCCACTCAGAAGCCAGCCACAAGTCCCGGGTCTCCAGCCTACCGGCACCTGTGTTTGATTTGGCTACATTCGAGGGGCCACATGACCCTACTTCAGGTTTGATCATTCACTAGGACAAATCACAGAACTCAGAAAAGCACACTGCATTTAAGATGACTGTTGTATTGTCATGGATGCCCCTTGGGAATCATCATATACAGAGGCACGTGGGAAAGAAAGCCTGGGAGGGGAGGCGTGCAGAGCTTCCAGGAGGGGCTCTCGGAACCTCGTTCCCCGTGGGCTTCACGTGGGGTTTTGTTGCATGGATGTGAGTGAGAAAATCACGGGTCAGGTGATTGGACGCAGTTTCTAACCCCTCTCCCCTCCCGTGGTCTGATTCCTCTGGTGGCCAGCCCCCACCCTGAAGCTGTCTAGCCCCCAACCCCAGGACCCATCTCAGTAGCATTAACTCACGTGTGGGAGAAAGTAGCTTCTTATGAATTAAAAGCAAGAGACGTTCCCATCGCTCGGGAAATTGTACTGCTTTTAGGAGTGCTGGGTTACAGACCTGAGACAAAGACCAGATACATTTTTGATGACGCGGCAGGTACACTTTAACATCCCTGCTGCCACTAACTTACTATATTTGGTGGCTCTAAAGCTGACTATGGGATACAATTCAGCCCCATGTAGGAAAACACCTTGCTCACCAGACCGCTTAGCCACTGAATAGGCTCCTGCCCGGGTCTGAGCTGCCTGGAGCAGGAAGGGCCCCAGCGGAGGCTGGGTGGCTCCGTCAGAGAGCAGGGGAGGAAAGACCCCCGTGGAGTGGCCGCGTGGAGCAGATGCCCGCTCGGCGCCACGGTCGGGACATCAGGACGCAGTGTCATGTGACTGCCCTGCTTGGTTTCAGGATCGAGACATGCTTCCGTTTTGGATGAACAGCACCGGCAAGCGGGAAGGCTGGCAGCGTGGATGGCACGGCTATGACAACGAGCTCATGGACATGCGGGGCGTCTTCCTGGCCTTCGGACCCGGTAGGCAGGCAGTGACCCAGTGCTCTCAGCCCCGTTCCCACGGGGGCCAGGGAGGCTGCAGGGATTTCCTTCCAGACCCTCTTTATGAGCCAAGCAGAGCAAACCCAGCCGGTCTCCACGAAACAGCTTTTGCTGGCTTCCTTTCAAATGCTTCTTGGGTTTGGCAAATGTGGCCAAATACTTTTCCTTGTAAATTTCAAATCCTGAGTGCAGTGAAGAAAATGTCTTCCACATGTCTGTGATTCATTTTTTACCTAATTCATCAAAATGTTATTTCACAGCTATCTGACATCCAGGAAAGCTTATGGGACGCCAGGTTGCTGACAGCTGTGAGTCTCGCAGTTGATGCGATCACTTCTCGGGGTCTGGCTGTTCCACAGGGCTTCCCGTCTACAGCACCCACCTCAGGGAGGCTCAGTTAGTTCAGGGTCCGACCAGAAGCTGGGGTGTGCTCAAGGGCAGGCGCGGAAGTGACCTTGAGCCTGACTTTAAGAATGAATGAGCCAGAATGACAAGGGATGCCTTGGCTGACAGCAAATTTGCTGTGTCTTCCTTGACCAGATTAATTCCTAGGGCTGGGGGAGAGGGGAGACCGGGAGGGCGTATCTGTCATTTGATTTAACAGATAGATCCCTGTCAAGCCATACTTTGGAAAACTTTGCCAAACACTCTGAAGATCTTACGACTACCTGAACACCCTCTTCTCCCAAAAACAAAAATTAAAAAGGGAAGAAAAGCCTTCAACAGCCCTCAACCCTCAGCTGACTGGTTCATGAGCTATCCTTCTTTCTTAACACAGTCCCTCCTCCTGTACTAAATAGAAGCAGCGTATACCCTGATACCTGTATTCTGAATGTCTTTTTCTAGATGTAGATCAGAATGTTTCAGCCCATAAAAGTCCATGTTTTCAGTTGGGCGTGGTGGCTTATGCCTGTAATCCCAGCACTTTGGGAAGCTGAGGTGGGTGGATCACGAGATCAGGGGTTCGAGACCAGCCTGACCAACATGGTGAAACCCTGTCTCTACTTAAAAATACAAAAATTAGCCAGGCGTGATGGCGTGCACCTGTAATCCCAGCTACTCGGGAGGCTGAGGCAGGAGAATTGCTTGAACCCAGGAAGTGGGGGTTGCGGTGAGCCGAGCAGGCCATTGCACTCCAGCCTGGGCAACAGAGTGAGACTCCATTTCAAAAAAAAAAAGTCCACATTTTCCTTTCATATTATAGGTTAGACATCACATCTACAAGCTCTGCTCCTCTCTTCAATGTAGTGAGATCAAGGGCATATGGCAGCATCCCTACTTTCCACCAAATCCCTGTTAAGAACTATGAGGTGTCAGTTTCTGCCACCTCCATGGGTGCCTGAACTTAGAAACACATTAGTACAAATCCCTTTCCATATGTGATCCAGGTTCCCAAGTCCTCAAGGGAGCATTAGAAGCAGTAGGAGCAAATTCACGGAGCACTAATGGTGTTCATGATGTGGGCCTAAGGGAGGGCTCTGAAGACGCCTGAGCAGGTTGCCTTTCCCCAGTAATAGTTATGAGGACCTTCCTGCCAGCTGAGCCCCAGGTCAGATATGCAGACCCCAGAAGCTAAAGGAATTAGCAGCGGAGCACGCTGAGGGTCACTGCAGGACTACATTGGATACATTCCAGGGCCGTGGTCTTTCTCTGGGAGAACATTAGTCAGCAAGGCTTTCTTTCAAAAGCATCACACTCTCCATTCCCAGAGGAGGGAAATAAGATCATGAATGCAAACCAGTTGTCTGCTGAAGGACTATAGACAAATGAGAGACTCAGGAATATTTTAAAGCAGAACCAAACCCCAAACCCCAAATTTTAAACAAGGTACCTGTAAGGTGTATTGTCGGAATCAAAGTGAGGAAACTGAGACCGATATTAGAAAAGTTAAATTCCAGTTTATTCAGCTCCCGGGCGAGGTTCTATGGTCCCAGGAACAGGGGCCAGAGAAGTCGCGCCCGGCCGTTCTGGGCATGGGGTTTTATAGGGAGAGAGAGCAATAGATTGGTCAGTGGGGAAACAAAGCATAGGCAACTGCATTGGTCATAGAGAGACTGGACCTGGAGTTGGCAAGCTGCCATTGGTAGCCCAGTGGGGCTATCAACAGGTGGGCCGGCGAAGGCAATAGATTGATTAGAGGGGAAACAAAGCATGGGCAATTGTATTGGCCACAGAGAGACTGGACCCGGACTTGGCGAGCTGCCGTTGGTCAGGCTCTCGGCGGGATTTTCGAATTTTGGCAGGGCTGAGAACATGATTTAGCGCTGAGTGTGGGGCTGGGGGTGGAATGTAGCAGTGGGTGTGGGGAGCCCGCATGGAGGAGGCAGGTGCTAAGTAGGATGTCCGGCCTGACCACACAGATGTCGGCCTGCTGATGATAGTGTTATCAGGCACTGACGGGGTGGGTCTGTCCATCCGGCTCCCGGCGACGCTATCGGCCTTACAGTACCCAAAGCTGCATCAGCTTAAAGTTAAAATTCAGTGGAGAGAGTCCGTTAACAGAGGCTTCCGTCACTGACTAAAAGCTCCCAGTCTTTTACAGACAGATGACCCCTGATGAAAAGGGACTGCGCTAATTGCAAAATGTTTTCAGGCAGGTACAGCGTGGGGAGAGCCTCCTGCAAACCAACACGCTCTGGCTCCAATTCTCATGAAAGATTAAACAGCTTTACAAACTGGCTGTTTACTGAGAAGAAAATTTAAGAGCAAGGCCTGTAATAGCTATGTAGCTGCACTTTGAGATAAAGGTGCAGCCCTCCTGATTAACTGCATGTGCTTCCTGCTTAGGGAGAAACTGGGCATCGCTACGACTGCCGAGATGCAGCCTTAGAAGTCAGTGAGTCTGGTCCAGCAAAGAGAAGGGGAAGTCATTCTGCAGGAGAGCCTCTCTCTGGTTAATCCCAGCTTCTAATTTGAACAGTCTAATCTTGCCCTGGAGAACTCCACGTTCAAGTTAAGACAGCAGGAGTTAGTCAGTGAGCCGCCTGCGAGCTAGCGAGCATCACTGAGAAGGCAGCCCCAGGTGGCCAGGCGCGGAGTAAGCCTGCAGAACCTCCTCTCTGTAAGAGACCCGTCTTCAATATCCAAAAAAATGTAAACGCACGAGGATAACTTGGATTCCCAGTCCACGTCTGAAATGCCATTTTGAGCTAGTGGAGCCTGTCTGGGTCCTCGGTTGGATCAGGCGTTTGTTTTGCTATTCAGGAATTTTCTAAAAGCTTCCATTCCAGCCTGGATCATTTCTGCATTGAGCCCAAAGCACCATCCCTGCAGAACAGGAGGTCATGAACTAGATGGGATGGGAAAGAAATCCCAGTTCTCCTTTCTGTTTAAATGCAGAGAATTTGATTTCATATTTTCAATGTAAAAAGATGACATTTTCTAACACTTTTGTCAGAAGAATTTGATCTCAGTTTTCCCTGTGAAGTGTTAAAGAAGAGGATTTTGTTTTGTTTTGTTTTTTAGAGACAGGGTCTCACTGTGTCATTGAGGCTGGAGTGCAGTGGCGTGATGGCTTAGTTGTAGCCTCCATCTCCTGGGTTCAAGAGATTCTCCTGCCTCAGCCTCCTGAGTAGCTGGGACTGCAGACACATACCACTAGCTACTTTTTGATTTTTGTAGAGTAGAGGTCTTGCTATATTGCCCAGGCTGGTCTCATACTCCTC
>PVKP010017030.1:0-11866 GCA_004027715.1 Plecturocebus donacophilus
CCATTGCATCCTTGTATACTAACATCCAGTGTTTGTTTTAAGTAAATATAATACTTAGTAGTTGCTTGGCTAATATTATTTCAACTTTCTGTTTTTCCTCATCGAAGGAACAGCTATTTCTTAATGTTGTACAGCAGAGAATTTCACTAGAAAAGAGAATTCATGTGTGTCAAATAAAAAGTAGTTGTATTTATTTAAAAAAAAAAGTAGTAAATAATAATAGAATTGGTAAATACATTTTACTTTTACACTAAGGAAAGTTAAATATTAATAAATAAACTCAAGGACTTGGATATTTAGGAATCTCTTTTTTTTTTTTTGGAGACACAGTCTCACTCGGTCACCCAGGATGAAGTGCAGTGGTGCAATCTTGTCTCATTGCAACCTCCTCCCCACAGGTTTAAGCAATTCTCCTGCCTCAGCCTCCTGAGTATCTGGGATTACAGGCTCCCGCCATCACACCCAGCTAATTTTTTTGTATTTTTAGTAGAGATGGGGCTTTACCATGTTGGTCAGGCTGGTTTCAAACTCAAGTGACGCACCCACCTCAGCCTCCCAAAGTGCTAGGATTAACAGGCATGAGCCACTGCGCCCAGCATGTTTAAGAGTTTCTTAAGGGCCAGCTCTCACTGTGGCTTAATTAAGAAGCTCAGCTGAGAAGCGTCAGGCCATTAAACAGGTTGACGGAGCCACAGTTGATTCAGGGCTAGATAGAAGCATGGCCTTTATTAGTCTTCTTCCTTTCTATGAAAGCAAAGCAGGTTTGTGTCCCACTTTGGGACTAACCCATTTGTCCCTGTGAAGTCTCTAAGGACAGGGATGTCCATTTCAAACCTCATTTGCAGCTGCTCTTAGTGGTTTTGGAATGGAATTCATCTGCCTCGACCTCTTGAATGTTTGGTTACCTCCTGCAAATATCTAGTGCCCACAGTGAAATTCCTATATAACATTAACAATTTGTTTTCCCTGATATCAGCTCTGTTTGTCGCCGGCTGGAACCCAGGCCCATAAAGAAATGTCACTTTTGGTCTCTTTGTAATAGCTTATGCAAATAACATCCAAGCCTTCACTCTGTGATAATAATTTCAAGAAGAAAGAAGACTGGATGGGGAGGAGGGGGATGGAAGGAGGGAAGTAGAAGGTAAAAGAGGAGGAGGGAAAGAAGGGGGCGGTGAGGGGGGAGGTGGAGTCATGGAGAGAAGGGAGTCCTGAGGCAGGAATAGTGTGTGGGTGCCCATGAGCAAATAAAAGCACACCTCTGCCTCTACAACATGGTGCAGTGGTGGTCGAGGCCAGTTGCCCTGAGCAGCTTGGAGCATTGTCAGGGACAGACAGGATGGGGTGTGACCCAGTGCTCCTTACACAATATTCCAGTGCCAGCAGGGGAAGGAATGCCAGGCCAGTAAGTCAGAGAGCAGAGAAAGGGTTTTTGAATTCAGATCAATTCACTCCCGAGGGGCACACAAACACCATGCAAGGGTACCTGGGTATGGACTTCAAACTCAATGTGTTCTCATGCCCTGCAGTGCTCACCCTGAGAACACACTTGCTGGTCTTTCCCATCTCCCCTTTCAGAATCACCCTTTTCCCTTTTAGAAAAAAAAAATAATAATACCATCTTCACTTATCTAGAACCTTCCCAGAGTGCTTTGCTTTAGGCATGCAAATCCCTCCACCCCACATTGTACAAGGGGACAGCTTGTAAGAGTGGGGTCTGGGGCAAGTATCCTTTAATTAAGACTCCACATCCTACTCCATCCATCTCCTGAAGACATCACTTTTAATAAAGTATCGCTTTGATGCTTAGTAATTATTTATCAAAATTTACTGTGTGTTTGTGTTGTTTGGACCACTTTGTTGTTTTGTTACAAATAATACCAATGATAACTCAGTTCAGATGAAATTGCAAACACAGTATATTTAAAAGTAACACAATTGATAGCATAAAAATAAATTGAAATAAGATAAAACTATCAGGAGGAAATAGAAGGAGGAAAGGAAATGATACACATTTCTAACCATTAAGAAAAGCTTGTTAATATACTTTTAAAGGATGATGCATATTAATCAACTGTGATACTTAGCTTCCATTGGATGCATTTCAAAGGATGATACAACAGTTTTATTGTAAGTATCAATATTTACACTACTCTGACATTTACACAACCTTGTCATTTTTGTCCTTTGTATTTTACTCTCTGGGTTTTTTTTTCCCTTGCTTTTTACTTCCATGACCAGAAACTGGCTTCTCATCAGTGCTCATTTTTCACAAGGAATCTGCATTTAAATCAAGCCATAAGAAATGTACAAAGCAGATGAGAGAGAAGCTCAGGCTTTGCTGGCACCCACATTCTGAGTAGTGGGCAGCGCTGCTCAGCAGCCAAGAGGACTGGGTCCACCCACCAGCCCTGCTTGGATTTCTGCATACCATGGAGTATGGTGGTTGTGACTGTTGCTCACCAAATATTCCCCCTGTCCCTCCAAGCACTTTCCCACAATGTTGGAAGGTAGGTGCAGCCATGTGACTGACTTTGTCCATGACACGTGGGAGGAAACGGTAGTGTCACTCTTGGGCAAGTATTTTAAAAGCCAATCTTTATTAAGCCACATTATCTTCCTCCTGCCACAGTGATTGTAGAAGGATGTGCCAAGCCTGGGTCCCAATGTACAGAAGTCTCCATGTACAGAAATCTCAGCTGACCTCCGGAAAGGCAGCCTTCTTTTTTAACCCACTGATATTTTTGGTCTTATTTGTTACTGCAGCAAAACCTCATCCACCCTGAGTAGTATCATGAGTCATTTGCAAACAGTTGAAACTTCACATGTTAATTCTGTGAAATGCAAAGCTATTCCACATTCAGCTCCTCTTTATAACCATTTATTTTTATTTACAAAACCCACCACGCTTTGTCAAGTTAAATTTTTGTATCTGCCTTTTTGGAATAAAGTTCTCAAATAGACAAATTTGCATTTTCTTTTCTGATTTGACCTCAGGACCTTTGACCGAGGACTCAGGGATTCACCACTCACCCTGCTGAGTTTTGCTGCTTCCCATAGATCTTTGAGCTTGAGGTCAATAGTGATGACTTCTTGGCTCCTGCCTTCTCTGCCTCTTGTGACATTTCTTTTAAATCCTGTTTCCTGCTCTGAACCCAGGTCAAAAGCTCTCCTGCATAAGCAGGTCTGATGCCCATCAATATTCCCTATCAAACAAGAATATCAGTGTGAAGGCCTTTCCCACAGAAACACCAGGTAAAGCTAAGGGAAGCCAGAGGAAGTGAGTCATTAGCCCAGAAGAGTGAGGGAAACTGATTCCTGGCCAAGTGAGGCATGAGGGAAGGGAGGCATCCAGCAGAATGGAGGGAGGTTCTGGATGGAGCGTCAATACAACATAAGGACAATGAGGGTAGCCATGGATGAAGGGCTTGCTATGTGCCAGGCACTATGCTAATCACTCTCTGTATATTAGCACTTTCACATCCTACAACAATTTTAATGTTTATGAAACTTATTTCCATTTTACGGTAAGACAATTGAGACACGGAGAGTTTGATACAGCTAGTGGTGGTGATGCTGAGACTTGAACTCAGGCAGTCTGTTCCAAAGTTCACATGCTGAGGCAAGATACCTCAGAATCACACAGAACCAGAATACCAGAATGGCGCTGTTGGCAGTAGATGCTGAAGCTCCTTAGAGCAACTGTCTCCTCATGAGTGATGGGGAAACTGAGGCTTCTATACATGGGCACTGTTCTATCCCAGGATATTACTTAGGACCCCTTCCTTTGGTCCAGGATATTAGTTAGGACCCCTTCCAGCAACAGAAAATGCAGACCAGACTTGTTTCAGTAAGAAAGGAATTTGTTTTCTCCCAAAATAAAATAACAAAATATCTAAGTATTTGGCTGGTTTCACGGACAGTAGATTCTGGACTCATTGACTCAGTTTCCCAGATGCCTTGGCTCTATCGTCAGCTGTGTTAGCTTCATTCTACGGCTCTAGGTGGCAAGTTGTGGCACCTCCAGCCTCATCATACAAGTTTCAACCCTGCAGAAAAGAGCCACAAGCTTCCAGGGAAGTCTGGAGACTCATTCTGATTGGGTCACCTTAGCTCATGTGCTCACTCACCCCTGATAAATTGCTGTTGCCAGGACACACCTCGTGGTGATTAGCTTAGCTCTGGAAAAGCTGCATGCTGATTAGCTTAACTCTGGAAAAGCTACATGCTGATTGGTTTACCTCTAGAAAAGCTACATGCTGATTGGCTTAGCTCTGGAAAAACTACAAGCTGATTGGTTTAGCTCTGGGTCTTGGGCTCGAGTTCTGACTCCAGGTCATATCAATTGAAATATACAGGGGAGATTTTTCAAATGAAAGTGGTGAAGACGGATTTTTCTGTTTCTAAGATAAAGTAATAGAGGTGCAGGGACTAAAAGAACAGCTGTTTGTATTACCCAGTCTCCCATGTGAGAAAAGTTTATTTTTTTTCTTAGCTTATATTGCAGCAAATTCCAATGCATGTAACCCACGGTGACCTCTTCCAGGCTGTTATCTTGTAAGGTGATCCATATCCTTTCATCTATTTCCATACTCACCTATGTGTGTTTGGAAAATGGATTTGAAACCACTGCCCTTGGGTTTATAGGGTCTCTTGAACTCCCTAGTCACTGCTGGTGAGCTCTTGTGTTGGCACGGTCAAGCCATGTTCCCATGAAATTTGTCATCTGCCTCAAAAGAAAGGACGATTCCTTCTCCTCATTCCTGGGGCATGATTGGAGAGCGATCCTTTGATGGAAGCCAAGTTTTCTATGAGGTCTCTGCAGAGGAAGAAATGGAGACAAGGTCCTAGACTGAAATTTCTTGCCTACATAAAATGCACACCTATGGGAATGTTCTCAATGTGCTCATTTTGAGGAACTGCAGCCCCTTATGAGAATTCAATTCAAGCTTTCACTGGAGCTTCCCCAAGGGTGAAGAACCTATCTTCCCTGTCAACACAGTGCCTAGCTCTACACAGGTGCTAGTTAAATATGACTAACAACTCAGAATGATTATTTTTTCCTACTTAGGAATTAGCCACCTCACAAAAGAGCCATGCTCCAACTCCTCTTTGGGGCTGAATGGCTTGAGGCAGGAGAAGGGGAATGGTAAGGGCATCTGCCTGTGCTGGGTCCACTGAGAACCTGCCCACTTGCTATCCTAGGCACTTTCTGTGAGTGGCTCTGCCAGTCTGGGATCTTTGGTTACATCCCACAGACACTGGGTCTACCCAACTTAAGCCAAAAAAGGGGAGTTCATGGAAGGATATGGGTCACCTCAAAAACAGAAAAGAAGGGAAGGCTTAGAAGGACAAGAACTGAGTCATCTCTGAGATTCCATAAAGGGGAATTATTTTCAAGGGCTCCACAATGGATACCAGTTATTCCCAGGCTACATCTTATTCCTCCCTACATTCAAATTTCCTGGAGAAAGAGCACCTGTCTCAACCAGGACAACACGCCCAAGTTGGGGACAGGAAGACCACCTTGGTAAGTAGGTCCTACCAAGGATTCACCTAATGGGGAAGGATAATTCTCCAAAAGAAAGTCAAGGTGAGTTATCAAAAAAGAGCATGGCCCAATAGCTGGCCTGCAAAGCCTCTGGGAGGTCAAGTACAATTGCCTACCTGTACTGTGGTTCCCTGCCTCTATTTGACATCTTTCCTGGATCAACCCAGACATAATCTGGAAATGCAAGCCTCTCTCCCTCCTAGGTAAATACCTAAGAGACAGCCCTGTGCAAATGCCCAGGGACCCATACCCAGAATGTCCATTGCAGCTTTGTCTGTGAGAGCAAAATGATGGCATCAAACTGGATATCCAAAGGCTGGAGATAGTGGCATGGTGGTTCAAGTAAACCAGAAAAATAGATACCAGCAAGAATCGAACTCAGAGACATTATGTTAAATAAAACTAAGCAAGGTATAGAAAAGATGCTTTTAGTATAATAGTGTTACTATAAAGATTTGAAATATATACCAAGAAATATAATATTTGGGACTATTACAAAAACTCAGTAATACTCTAAAGATTTGAAATATGCCAACCAGTAAATATATTTGGAACTATAAAAAATTCAGTAAAAATATAATATACATGAACATGGCAAGAAAACAAAGTTAGGAGATGGCTCCTCCCTGGGGAGAGAGCAGGAGATCTAACGGTAGACAGGTGCCCAGGAAGCCTCAAATGTACTTCTGAAGTCTGATTTCTCATGGCAGAGGGGAGAGTACCCAGGTGCTTGTTAACTAACATTTTGTTAGTCTGTATATCTAAAAAGCTTCTCAAAAAAAATAATAACAACAAAAATCAAGTAGCAAGTGCATGGCCCATGACCAGTGCATCATCTTTCCCCTAAGATGCTCCACATGAGTCTATGCATCTTCTTAGATAACCCCAGAGGTGTGAGGATGCTTGATTCCTTCTCCTTAGCGCAGGCTCCTGCCTGCTCTGTCCTCCTGGATCCCTTTGGATTTGTCTTGCTGGGTTGTTGGAGGAGTGTAGACGCCCTCCTCCCTGCAGCGCTTCCTCACATGGTGATTTGTCTATTGAGCAATAGTCAGGATCACGGGAGGAGCTGCAGGTGCGGCCGTCTCCCCACAGGGACCTGGACCTCCTCCAGCTTCCCAGAACTAGGAGACTCACTGTCAGGTGCAACTCTGTGCTGGGATCTGAATGGAACCACAGGTCTGTCAAGGCGAGAAGCTCATGACTACAGAGAGAGGCATGGCTGGGGACCCGGGGCTTCTGCCCTGTCTCCATCTCTGCACCTCCAGGGCAGCAGAACAGTCCAGGGCTCTCTCACAGTGACCAGCATGGAGTGAGACTGCCCATCTCCCCGCCAGCCTGTCCTGGGTATGAAATTCCAGCATCAGGGATTCCTTCCTTTTTGGTCTTCCTTCTTTCTCTTTTATAACTGAGCATCTCCCAGGCAGAATGGCTGATTGAGCCACACCTGTCCACCTGCAACAGGGCTTCTGGCTGGCCTGTGGAGGCCTGTCTTTGGGGTACAGCAGAGCTCAGGGTGGGGACAAAACAGGGAGAGCTGGGAGGAATGAGAAAGGCACAAGCTTCCCTTCCTTCCTGCTTTTCCCTGAGGAAACCCAAGTCTCTGCTGGTGTCGGGGGCAGGGGAAGAATTGCTTTACCTTAAAGTCAATCATTGATGACACCTCCTATCACTGAGTATTGATTGAGTTACGGTGGGTCTAACAGATAAACGATTCTTAAGAATTCAAGTTTAGAAAGTCATTTATAACCAGAAGCTCCTGCATTACTTACAGAAAACAGATAATAAGCCTGCAGCAGAGGCAGAAGACCAAGTACCATGAAGGAGGGAAAGATTTATGGGGCCCTAAGTCAACAAAAAAACCACAGTGAGAATCAAAGTGTCAGCGTGTGCGAAGAAGATGCCCTCAGAGCTCTTCTCCGTGCTTCCAGATGAATGGAAGTGAGAAAAGTGTATCCATTAAAATGCGTGTGGCTGTCAGCTCCCAAAGACCTGATTAACAGACTTGAAGAATCACATAGACTGTCCCCTATAACAGAGGGCATGATGGGTGCAGCTCACCCATATCTGTCTCTCTGCTCTGCCTTCCTTAGCAGATTGGCTTGTCCTTAAGCCTGGCTCCTCATGCTCACAGAAAGGCTGCTTCGGTTCCAGCATGCTGTTCTCTACCAATTATTCTCAAAGCCAGGAAGGAGAGTTTCTTCCTGTGTATCTGTTGCGTTTGAGAAGAAAATTTGTCCTCGAAGGCTCTTCCCACCTCAGAATATTGACTCTTCCAGTGCACTGGCCAGGCTTGGGTCCCATGGCTGCTTCTGGCTGCAAAAGAGGCTGAGCAAGATGCATTTGGTATAATTGGGCTTTAGAGGAGCAGAAGCAAGCACTGTCCAGGACAGAGACAGGAAACTGGGGAGACAGCTGGCCACAGAGAGGGGGACCCTTAGCTTCCACCTTGGAAAGACAGCTAAAGCCTGTCCAGTTTTGTTTTACCTTGGGGGCTACATGGGCATTTGGACAGGATTGCGTGTCATGCATTACCATCCCTGAACCTTTACACTAAATTCTAGAAGAGACACCCATCGTGAGTTACTGTGACAATGCAAAACTCCTCTAGATGTTTTTAAATGAGCAGAACTGTCCCTGTCTACACCAGATTCTTAAAATATGTGAATTTTGTCTGCAATACTAAAAGACTATGATTCCGGTCAGTGTGGTGGCTCACACCTTTAACCTTAGCACTTTGGGAAGCTGAGATGGGAGGATTGCTTAACTCCAGGAGTTGAAGACCAGTCTGGCAACATAGTGAGACCATGTCTCTACAAGAAATCAAAAAATTAGCCAGACATGGTGGCGTGTACCGGTGGTCCCAGGTACTCAGGAGACTGAGGTGGGAGGATCACCTGAGCCCTGGAGGTCGAGGGTGCAGTGAGCTGTGATCGCTCCACTGCACTCAAGCCTGAGTGACAGAAAGAGAGAGATAATGATTCCTGATTCCCGGGTCAAGGGGAGGGTTTCAGGGGCTGTAACATGTTTAATGTTTCACATGGAGCACCCACCCTTAGTTTCAGACAGAGCAACTAGGTTTCTGGCCAGTTTTACAAACTGAGATTTTATAAAAGGTTTTCTTTGCAGAAAATATTTACATTTGGAAATAGTTGAGAATGACTATTTGAGTCTCAGCTGGAGTTTGGTGAATTCAAACTGTCTTTTTCAGGAGAACAATCAGTCAACATGGTTATTTTATTCAGCAAATATGTCAGACTAAATTTTTGATAGTTGATAGAATAAATTGTGGTTAGTTGACAGATTGGATTTTCTTCTGTTTCTTACTTTTAGAGGGCATCTGTTTTTCAAATTCAGCCTGCATTCTCACCAGAAATGGATCTTAGAAACTCTTGTGTGTGCTAGCCTCACAGTCATGGAAAACATTCCAGGCAAAGTAATCCTGGCTAGTGGCCAAATTGTTTCTTTTTGTTTGGGTTTTTAACAAATTTTTTCTTCTAATTCATATATCTATGGTATGTTAAGAAAAATGGGAGAATTTGAGTTGTGCTTTTTTTTCTTCTGCCTTTAGAATGGAAAAATACCACTTGGCTAGAGTTGACTACCTCCTAATCCCCAGTAGGAAGCTGACATTTTATTTTGCTTTTTCACCCTCTCCAACCTGGCCTGAGGTGCAGGTGGAGAGCTGCTGGCAGAGTGTTACCATAATCCCACCGAGCCATGACAGAGACCTGCCTGAGGGCTTCAGGAAAGACTGAAGAGTCCCAAACACATCTCTTGTCTAGGGTGAT
Source organism: Plecturocebus donacophilus (assembly GCA_004027715.1). NCBI lineage: Eukaryota > Metazoa > Chordata > Mammalia > Primates > Pitheciidae > Plecturocebus > Plecturocebus donacophilus. Next base: position 9,337 of record PVKP010017030.1, read on the forward strand.
GAGAAGCTGATCTGGGCTTGGTACCAAATGTTGTTTATCGGATTCCAAGTGGCATTGTCTTCATGGCACCTGGTCCTGCCAGAGTGCTTGTTGAGGGTGCGCTCCTTCCAGAGAGCAGGAGGAGCATCTGGGCACTAGGCAAGGTGGATTCAAGACCCCCGTTTCAGGTCCTGGCTGTGACCACTGTTTGGTTCTGGCAAAGACCAGAGCACTATGAAGATGGGGAAACAGAAAAGAAAATGATTCATCTGGCTGGGAGCCCAGAAAATGTATGCTAATGCCTTCGTACAGACAAAAATAAGATTATAAAGAGACATTGCAAAAAAAAAAATGCCCAACCTCAATCCATAACATGGAAACTAATAATTTGCTGAGAGTCAAAGAGTCAGAGAGAGAACTATCACATGAGTCAAGTTGTCAATAAAGTCAATTATTTCCTGTCCACATCCCATTCTCCTGGGTATACATTGCTAGAGCTCACAAATAGCCCTAGCCTCCTACTTATTCAAGGCTCACAGGACACATACATTCCTCTACCCATTAAAGTTATGAATAAGCATGTAACCTCTCTCAGCCAATGAAATCTGATAGAAAGCAACAGGTGTTATTTCCTTCTTTTATGATTACAATTTTATTATACAGGATATAGATCAAGACAAGCCAAATGAAGAGACACATAGCGCAAGGTCTCAGAGGGTCTTCAACATGAAGCATCTATGCCCTCTCCATGGAATCAGGGTGCCTCACCTGCCTGTCACATCCAACCAGGAAGTTCCACTGAGCTTCTAACAGGTGCTAGTTCTAAGCAGAAGCATTTAAGAACTGCAGTATGATTGGCTATGCTGTTTCCATGCTGTGGTGATCTTGGAAGCATGCATTGAGATGGTGAAGCCTCCATCAGACTGGATCACAGAATGACTATAATGGAGTCCTCCACAAAGAACCCACATTGGATATAAAGTATAAGTAATTTTAAAAACATTTGTTGTGTTTAGCCCTAGAGACTTGGGTCTTACTTGCTACTGCAACCTAACCTTGTCCATTCTGATTGATAGACTCAACATCTTCCACCATAATATCCCATAAATGGACACATTAGAGGCTTATGACTTCCTCTAAACTTACACCCCAAAGATTATCAGTTCTCAGCTTCCTCCAGGCAAAAGAATCAGAATTGTTAGATGAGATGGCTGTGACCTCAGCACATCAGGGATTGCTGTTCCAATACTGAATCTGACGAAAAAGAAAGGAGAATTTAAAAGTGCAGACTTTGGAGAAAAACACTTTAATGGTTATGTCAAAGGAGATTTCAACTCAGAAATAGAAATACAGTTGATCCTTGAACATACAGATTTTAACTGCATGGCTCCACTTAAACACAGTTCTTCCACCTTTGCCACCCCGGAGACAGCCCCACCTCTTTCTCCCATTCCTCAGCCTAGTCAACGCAAAGATGATGAGGATAGAGACCTTTATAATGATCCACTTCCACTTAATGAATACTAAATACATTTTCTCTTTCTTATGGCTTTCTTCATAACACTTTTTCTCTAACTTACTTTATTGTAAAACGATAGCATATAATGCGTATAACATACAAAATATGCTTCCATCAACTGCATACATCATCAGTCAAGCTTCTGGTCAGCAGGAGGCTATTAGTTAAGTTTGGGGGAAGTCAGAGTTATACACAGACTGAATGGGGGTGTCAATATCCCTAATGCCCACATTGTTCAAGGGTCAACTGTAGTCTGGTGACAGGTGGGGACGAACCTGTGGGACTTGGGTGGTGATGCTATTTGGGATTATCTGAGCTCAATAATTATTGTCACCCCCATTGTGAGTATCTTAAACCCATTAAGAAGTGAGAGGAGAAAAATACGTTGTAACAAGAGACTGGACAACATGTCTTACCCAAAACTACCGAAATCAAAAGGCTCCAGTTGCTTTTATTCCTATAAAGGATGAGCTGCAGGCTGGATGCAGTGGCCACACCTGTAATCCCAGCACTTGGGAGAGGTCAAGTTAGACTGATCACTTGAGCCCAGGAGTTCAAGTTCAGCCTGGATAACATACCAAAACCTCATCTCTACAAAGAAATACAAAAACTAGCTGGGCATGGTGGCCAACTACCCGGGAGGCTGAGGCAGGAGGACCACTGGAGTCAAAGAGGTTGGAGCTACAGTGAGCTCTGATTGCACCACAGCACTCCAGCCTGGGCGACAGAGCAAGACCCTGTCTCAGAAGAAGTAATGAGCTGTGAAGATATGTGAAAAGGTTGGCAAACTGCTAGTATAAAACACCAAAATCAATTTCATTTTATTAAAAAAAAAAGACAAAAACCTTGGCTCAGTGTAGTAGACAAGTGTTGATTTTGGCCCACATGCACATACACACAAACATTATTTTTAGTAACAAAATATTCTCCATATATTTTCCAGGAGACCACCCCCTATCCTGCCGTTTCAAGCCAAAAGAAATAAAAACATATGTCCAAATAAATATGTGTCTATGAATGTTCATAGCAGCA
>PVKP010017030.1:11966-47044 GCA_004027715.1 Plecturocebus donacophilus
AAAAAAAAAAAAAAAAAAAAAAAAAAAAAAAAAAAAAAAAAAAAAAAAAAAAAAAAAAAAAAAAAAAAAAAAAAAAAAAAAAAAAAAAAAAAAAAAAAAAAAAAAAAAAAAAAAAAAAAAAAAAAAAAAAAAAAAAAAAACAGAACTGTGGTGTATCTATATTATGAGCTATTATTCAACAACAAAAATAAATAAACTATGATACACATCATGAGCTGAATAAGTCTCACAGACATTATGCTAAGCTAGAAAATAAAATTAATAAATAATGTTTGTAAAAAAGAAGGAAAAGTCAAGTTTAACAAGTCACAGACTTATGACTCCATTTAAAATGACATTTTCGAAATGAAAATGAATTCATTTTCATTTCGAAAATGTCATATAAATAGATTAGGAATTAGATTAGGAATAAGGATTAGGAATCAGATTAGTGGTTGCCAACAGCTGGGGAGAGATGATTGACTACAAAGGGGCCACGCAAAGGAATTTTGAGGGTAATACAGCTGTTTTGTATCCTGATTTTGGTGGCGGACAGGCCAATCAACACGTGTGTTATAACCCGTAGGCCCATATGCCCATGAAAGGTCAATTTTGCCATAGGATCATTTTATAAATAAAATTATTCTTAAAAATCTTATGTGGATTAAATCAGGCTTTGGGCTCTAAAATTGATCTCCTGGATCAGAAGCTCTTTGGAAAATAATCGGATGATCCTCCTTTATTAAAGCTGAACCTTTAAAGAAAATATATATATTCTATTCTTGAGCGAGCTGATTCCCTGAGGTTTTTTTTTTTTAAGTAAAGTTTAACATTAAGCATTGATTTTGTTGGCATTCCAGCCAATTAGCGCAGTTCGTTAGAATGTTTGGTTCAATTCAGGCAACTAAAAATGTTTATTTATGTAATTAAATACATATGTAAAAAAGTCACATTTCAGAAAATATGTAAATGCAATTTTAAAAAATGAAGGTGCTTGATTTATGACGTTCATCTTTCTTTGGGAGCTCTGAAGTTTCAAATCCTTCTGCAGTATTTATGATTGTTCAGCTGTCTCTTAGAGAGGAGACCATGGGGTCTCTGTAACCCAGATCCTATTTACTTTTTGGGGGGTTTTGTTTTGTTTCTGATAGAGTATCTCTCTGTAGCCCAGGCTGGAGTGCAGTGGTGTGATCTTCGCTCACTGCAACCTCTGCCTCCTGGGTCCCAGTTCAAACAATTCTCCTGCCTCAGCCTCCTGAGCATCTGGGATTATAGGCACATGCCACCATGCCCAGCTAATTTTTGTATTTTTAGTAGGGACAGGTTTTCACCATGTTGGCCAGGCTGGTCTTGAATTCCTGACCTCATGATCTGCCTGCCTCAGCCTCCCAAAAAGTACTGGGATTACAGGCATGAGCCACCATGACTGGCCTTTTCTATTTACATATATTTATTATTACATATTTTTATTTAAATATATTTATTATTATTAGATACAGGTCTTGCTCTGTCACCCAGGCTGGAGTGTAATGGCATGATTATGGCTCACTGCAACCTTGACCTCCCAGGCTCAAGGGATCCTCCCACATCAGCCTCCTGAATAGCTGGGACTATAGGCACATACCACCAGGTCTGGCTAACTTTTTTTAACAATTTTTATTTCATTTTACTTTTTTCCAGATGGGGTCTTGCTATGTTGCCCAGTCTGGTCTCAAACTCCTGGGCTCCAATGATCCTCCCACCTCAGTCTCCCAAAGCACTGAAATTACAGGCATGAGCTAGTGTGCCCAGCGTTGGTCATGACTTGTGGGTGTCCAGAACCTTTTGAAAAAGGATCCAGCCACAGATCCTATTTGATCTAATCATTTAAGGAATAGGAGGAAGAAGTACAGTAAAAAAGAAATAGATTGTGCCAGGTATTAGTCTATTTTCACACTGCTATAAAGACACTACCCAAGATTGGGTAATTTATAAACAAAGGAGGTTTAATTGACCACAGTTCTGCCTGGCTGCGGAGGCTTCAGGAAACATGATCATGGCAAAAGGGGAAGCAGTCACCTTCTTCACAAGGCTGCAGGTGAGAGACAGTGAGCAAAAGCAAGAAAAACTGTCTTATAAACCCATCAGATCTCGAGAGAATTTCTTCACTATCAAGAGAACAGCATGGGGAACCACGCCCATGATCCCGTCACCTCCCTCCGCTGACATGTGGAGGCTACAATTGGAGATGAGATTTGGGTGGGGACACAGAGCCAAAGCATATCATGCTGCTTTTTGTCTTTGATGGAGGTTGAACAATAAATATTTTTTTTAAAATATGAAGAAGACAGAGGAAGCACTGGCAAAGAGGAAAGGGAGAAGTCAGAAGCACCGCCAGGTGTTAGAGCAAACTCTATGCAAAGAGACACTCGGACGCATCAGAGGCTCCAGACTTCCTTTCCTTCTTCCTTATTAACTGAACCCTGGTGTTATTTGGAGGGTCTGTATTCCCAGCTAAAAATATTTCCCGGGCTCTCTTGCATCAAATGTTCACGTGACACAGATCTAGCAAATGGTTACTAGACATAAGCTACTGTGTGGGGCTTCTGGAAAAACACTTTAAAAGGAACTGACTCAGCAGGTGTCCATTGCCATTGCCCGTTGTGTTGGTTGGAGCTGTGGCAGCCATTTTGAGGGCATGAAGACGGGGCTCACAACAAAAACAGGGTCATGGAAATCCAGAAAGGACATGGGTCCCAGATGCTATCATGGAGCTACCATTCTATCCCTGGACTACCTGCCTCTAGACTTACTTAACATGAGGAAAAATAAACCCCTAAGTTACTTGGAGAGGGGTGAGGGGGTCTCTGTAACTTGTAGAACTTGTAACCAAAACAAGTCTCAAGAAACTTCATGCCTGTTTTTCAACCACCCATAACAAACCACCTCCTGATGTGACGGTACCTATATCTCTCCTCTTTCCAGGGGAGCCCTTCCTTGAACTGAAATGATAGATATTTCTGCTACTTTTCCATTTGCATGGAAAACATTAAATTATAATGTATCATTTTCAGTTCACTGTACCATCAAATACTTCTTTGAGGTCAATAATAATAAAGCTCATCCTAGGAGTAATTTCCTGATCATCAAATTTTTGAATATATAGTTTAATTTGCTATCCTGCTGGCAAGACAGTTGGTGGGTATGCTAAACCCTGGAGATTTCACTGTTATTTTTCCAAAGGGATGCAAGTCAATCTTCAGATAACTTTCAATGGTATGCATTTGTTAAGAGACATCATAAGACCAGGAAATCAAAGAGCTAGATAGAACTTCAAGAATAATTCAAGCTGAGATATTGCTTATGTAGTAGAGTACACATTTGTAAGAGTTGTCCACAAAGTAATCTGGTGGCAACCCAGAGCTTTTCACAGTCTTCTGAAAACCTATAGATATTCTAGGACACATTCAGGAGAGTGAACTTCCTGTGACCTCTACCCAGCTGTCTCTGATTCAAGCATCTCTGGGGTCCCCATGCCCCTTTATTAACGGTGTGGATCAGACTTGGCTATGAGTTGCAAATAGCAGAATCTACCCGACTAGTTTAAGCCAAAAAGGAATGTATTCGGTGGCTCCCAGAAGCACTGCAAGGCCAGAAAATCTGGCTTGGAGGCTACATAACAGAAAAAAAGGCAGAGTCACTTCGGTGGTGCTGGGCACATCACTGACGGTGACAACAGGGGACAGTGTGACGGCCCCCCACACTGCCCTACGGCTTCTGCAAGCCCCGTGTGTCTCTTCAGTATCCTCTGCAGAAAGGACTCTGCATGCTGCCGTCTTTACCCAACGTTCCCTTCTTAACGAGAGTCTAGTTCGTGCCCTCTGATCAGTGTACTACGTGTCACATGTAAGGCAGATGGGAACGTAGATTTCTGGCTTTTCTTTTTGGGATGTGCAGACACATTGGGGAGAAATTTGCCTGACATGTAAGAGTTTTCAAAAGGTTCTGGATGCCCACAAATCATGGCCAATGCCATTATCAGTCACTCTCCCTAGCACAGGTATTGCAGCTCAGCTCTTGACCACAGTAACATCACTTCCCATTTCCAGTCATTCTCCCTAGCACAGGTATTGCAGCTCGGCTCTTGACCACAGTAACGTCACTTCCCATTTCCAGGCTAATAATTGGCAAAGAAGCATAAGGAGAAAAGAAAAACAAAGCAGATTCAAATTCCCAACTGCCTGGTTGAGAAATACAAAGAAGGGAGCTAATGATTGGTAGAGAAAAGCCACGATATAAATTCCAGATGTTATTCCAGAAAAAGGTGTTTTTGGCATGAACTTGTAATTCTAACGTAATAAAAACCATTCCATTTTAGAAGAAACAGTGTCTAATTTTCCAAATATGTGCATGTGTATCAAAGTATTATTCTCAAATGTTGAAAGCATAATTCTTACAAGCTAGATGTAAGCATTTGTCAAATCTATTTCATTAATAATGGAACTAATAGGATGGCAAAGTCAATTCAAAATAGGGTATAAGAATGAGGATTCCATGCAGTCAATCAAAAAGAAGAAATGCTGCTATTCAATTGCTAAGTTAGATACAATCACTTCCATATCTTAATGGGCAATAACGTTATGATTTGGGGATTATCATCGGTGCCATCAGAAAAGAAAAACATTCTACTTTATACATTTCGTATGTCTTAACCTCTAATTTTCCAGAGATAAAATGTCTGAGCCCTAATCAATGGTAAACAGGAAGTCAAACAAAGTCACATCTCATGAAGGACTCAGGTGCCCCTACATGGACTTAGACTGCCCTATACCCCGAAACTACATGTCTCAATCATCTTTATACCTATTTTCAAGTTTTGAGTATTTTTTAAACATATATGAGCTTTCCCCCAATACCTCAAAGATAATTATATTGGTTTGACTGGGACCTTTTCCCATTTAATACCTGTTCAGTCATTCATTTATCCAACAAATATTGATTGGGCTTCCATTCTGTGTCAAGAACTCGTGTAGTTAAAATACATTAGGCATAATTCCAACCCAAAGACACAAAAGCCTGAAGTTTATTCATACAAAATGCAATAATGGAGTTGTTAAAAATAATAACAAAGCACTGTGGGATGAAGGGGACGAGGAAGCAGATCTGCCTTCAGTTTCGAGGTCTGTACAAGCAAGTTAGGCAGCCTCAACGTTTCTTAAAAACCTACTGAGTGGGCCAGATGCAGTGGCTCATGCCTATAATCCTCACACTTTGGGATGCTGAGGTGGGTGGATCATTCAAAGCCAGGAGTTTGAGACCAGCCTGGGCAACATGGGGAAACCCCGTCTCCACTAAAAATAACAAAAATTAGCCAGACATGGTGGCACATGCCTGTAATCCCAGCTACTTGGGAGGCGGAAGCACAAGAATTGCTTGAACCCAAGAGGCAGAGGTTGCAGTGAGCCGAGATCGTGCCACTGCACTCTACCCTAGGTGACAGAGTGAGATTTCATCTCAAATAATAATAATAAAGGCTGCTAAGTGCCAGACACATCCCAGGCTGCGAGAATCCCAGGATGTGTTGCTTGTGCACATGGGCTGGGGCAGGCCTCTGGTGCTGTGGGCCGGCCAATGCCCATTCCCCACACTTCTGCCCTGGACTTCAGTTTCCCCTCGAGGATCCCATGCACACTTCATCACCATCTCAGTGGAACGGATGACCAAGGTGCTCTGCCAGAGAGTGGGTGTGAGGCTCAAGCCCACACTTCTCTCCTGAGAAATTTTGCCTTGAGGGGACTGACACAAGAAACAAGAATGAGTAGGCCCTCACCCCAAAATGTATGCCTTGAAGAGATTTCCCAGAGTTGACCCAGATCTAGTCCTCTGTCACCTGGGCCCTTAGCCCTTCTGTGTTCTCAGGGCACAGATCTGTTACATCCTTCCATAGATCCCTGTTTTGATAATGCTGGCCAAATCCAGCTTCCATTGCTTGCAACCAAAGGATCCTGGCTGGTGAATGCAGCAGCTGGAGGAATGTGCCAAGGAAGGAAGAGGGGTGGCCATGCAGAAGATCCAATACTAACAACCCCCGCCCTATCCACCCCTCACCCCCCATCCAGTATGTTCACAGTCTTTACCACGGGTTGGGACCATGGCATGACTCTTTTGAGAGACTGACAAATCCCAGCCAGGGGAATTCACCTTATCAGCCCCAAAATCATAGTTTTCAGTCCCTTTTGGCTTCCAGTCATGCCAGGAAAAGAGGATGCAATTCCTGCCCTTGAGGAGCTTCTGTAAATGATTTAGAAAAACACCCGCAGGAGGGACCCGAGGGCACCCACATGAGCTCGATGAGACAATGCTCCTATCATGTGCATTCCACACCTGATAGGGTTTGGATGTTTGTTTCCTCCAAATCTCATGGTGAAATGTGATCCCCAGTATTGGAGGTGGGGCCTGGTGGGAGCTGTTTGGATCACAGAGGCGGATCGCTCATGAAATGGCCTGATGTCCTCCCACGGGAACGAGTTCGCTTGCCATCTGGTTGTTAAAAAGAGTCTGGGACCTCCCCAATCCCTGCTGTCTTGCTCCCTCTCTCCCCATGTGACACCTAGACTCCCCTTCACCTTCTGCCATGAGTAAAAGCTTCCTGAGGCCTCACCAGAAGCAAATGCTTTTTGTGCTTCTTGTACAGTCTGCAAAACTGTGAGCCAAATAAACCTCCTTTCTGTATAAATTACTCAGCCTTAGGTATTCCTTCACAGAAACACAAAACAGAGGAATACAGCATTGAAAGGAGAGAACTGACTTGTGGAAGCCCTAGCTTCCTTGGGAGCTCAGTTTCACGGCACAAGGGGCTCCCCTTGCTGTGAGGCAGGCATCGTGATTCTGTCAACACGGCTGAACAAGCCCAGTGCTTGAAATGTGCAGAGAGTTTGTGTCATCAGCATACAAGAGACCCACATAGGTCACAGTCATTGATTTCCAATATGTTTTTCAACACCAAAAGATGATTCTCTTGAGGGGGCTGTCGTGCCTACCTGGATCTTGTTTGTTTGTTACTGCTTCATGGAGCATTTGAAGCAATAAAGTGTATCCTATTTTATACAGAAGGCTGCCTCAAGAAAACTTGCTGTTCGTCTTCTCAGTATTTATTCATTCAACAGATATTTAAGGAGCTTCCACTGTTGAGTGTTATCATTCTAGGTGCTCAAAATACAGCATTGAACAAAATGGATAAAAATCCCCACCTCAAAAGGGCATGCATTTTGGTGAGGGGAGTTTATGGCAGCAACTTGACTTTCATTTAGAAAACTCTCCCCTCCCCTCCCCAGCCAATGTGATGTGGAGAGAAAGACATCCCAGAGTCAGGGTCTTGGACCTACTATCCAGGTTAAACCTACCAGCACCAGCGTTGCCCCGGCAACGAGAATTTATCACAGCTGGGCACGTGACCTAAGCTGATTCCATCTGAGTTAATCTCTGAGTTTTTGAAAGCTCCTGGAAAACCAGCTGACCCTAACTCATTGTTTGACAACCTCAGTAAAACAGATCCCGGGGCAATTTGTACACCCATCTGGTCCCCAAGAGCTAAGCCTACTCTAAGATGCCCTGATGACCACTGGATTTGCTATGCCTGATGATGATGCCAAAGATGACCAGATAACTTCCTCATCAATTCTGGACATGTGTAAGTGTGAAAGGCAGTACCATTCGCAATTACAGCAAAACAACCAGCATTGACCAGGACCATCTTGTGCAAACCAAGTGCGCTCAGCCAGTTCCTGGTTGATTTTTTTCTTATTATATGAGGCAAGAAATTACCTCTTCATTAAGCCTCTCAGTATTCTTGCAATGAAGTTCCTCTGCTTGCGCAGGGAGCAGCACTGAGGTTTAGTAATAGGTTGAGGTTGTAAGGGAATGCTATTAATAATTAAGGCAGCAAGCAGGCACACACAGGAACTCCCCTGTTCAGACCAGGACAGAGGCTCACATCCACACTGAATGTCTGCTAGGTGTTGGCAGTGTGCATGCTGGGTGTGGAGGTTCTACGATGATCAAGGCACCAGTACCTTCCTCGAGGAGCTCACTGTCTTAGTCAGAGACATGAATACCTAAACACACAACGGCAGCACAAGATGCTGAGAGGGAGCCACAGGTGGATCCCACCTGCTCCGCAGCCTCTTTCAATCATGATCATGTTTGCAGAGTTTGGCTTTGTTCAGTAAAAACCCAGTGATGATGAATTGCTAGACAGAGCAACTGACTTGACTTTCTTACCTCCCCCAGCATTAACTGAAAATTCCAGCCCTTCAAGCAAAAATGGCAGGCCATCTGTGGTTTACTTTTTGAGCTGCTTTGTCTCTCTGCTATTAGAATTTTAGCCCAGGAGATTTAGAAATGGAAGCCCCTCATCTTTGGGTCAAGAAGACAGTGGGGAAGAAACAAAGAGAAGGCTTAGCCTCTCCCTCCCTTCTTGCCCTGGAAGGTTTGGAGGGAGAGGAGGCATTTCTGCAATATCCACTCTCAATAGTACCTGTTCTCAATAGTACCTGCAGGGCATTGCCAGGGTGACTTCTCAACAACTTTTATTCTAAGATTAAAGCAAAAGCATAATTTTCCAAAGAGGAGAAAGACATCAGGTAGCACAGGCCACGCAGCTGCGTCTGATCTATTTCCCTGGCAGGAAGCACGAAGCAGTGCAGGAGGGAGCCCTCGGCGCTGGCGTTCAGCATGGCTGCATTGGTTTTATTAGTTTGTCTTTTGTATTTGGAAAAATACAGAACATTTGGCCAAGGATCTGTCTTTACTGAATGGCCCCGCGTACCGTGGTCAACACATCAAGCTGGCATCTATTCCAAAACACGCCATGAGGAAAAGCAGAGATACGACGTCTCTTATCTTCCTGAGCGACACAAGCCATGTGACAAGTAAACGGGTGGGTTTGATGAAGTGTAGGACAGCTTGTCATCCAACAGCTAAGTGGCCTTGTTTCCTTTCCCTGGGATAATATTGGATTTCATACTGATAGCATCAACAAGAGAAAGGCTCGTACCTAACAGCTAATTTCTGAAGAACATATGTTTCTGCTCAATTTCGGCACCTTTATGGCCCCATGTGACATTGCAATACTTTCTGCTGCAAAACAGACCTCATTCGACTCATCTGTCTTACATCTAATTCAAGTCAAAACCAGTAAAGCGAGCCAACTCCTAGCCTATTTGTAATTCTTCCACAAATTATTGTCACTGATTCTCTCGTGCTACAGTTTTTTTCAGGAACCAGCAGCTGAAAAAACAAAACGCTGATCAAGTTGTATATCGCATTTCCTCTTCCGTATTATTCTCTTCAAAGAGGAAAGTCACAAATTGGGATCCTAATGGGACAACAAACCTCATCTACATAGGTAATGTATTGTTATTTTTATTTTTTTTAAATCACAAACCCAGGTACATGTCTACCTTTAACTCCACACAAAGCGAATCCTCTGGCAATCTGCATACTTCTGGATAAACACAATACACGCCCACAGCTCGGCTTTCAGGGTGCTCAGACCAGAAAGCTTGGGGTCAACCTGTATCAGAGTTTTATTGGTCTCATTCAACCCATTTTACAAAAATATCCAGTCCGTTTTACAACCACTTCAACCACACTTCAAACACTTCTGTCACCACAACTGCTACTGCTATGGTCCATCACTATTGAAAATGAAACTGTGTCCTCTCTGATTTCCCAGAGTCTACACCTGCCCCTGCTGTTCCCCTATCCAATTCTGAGCATGATGGTCAGAGAAATCTTTCTATAGTCACAGACAGGATCGCAAGATGGCCCCACAATTCCTGCTCCTCCCCCCTGGAGTCTGGGCAGAAACTGGAAATGTGATAGGATGTCATGCCATGGATTAGATTGCTAACCAGCTGACTTGGAGCTAATCAAAGGAGGAAGTGTCTGGATGGGCCTGACCTAATCAGGCAAATCCTTGAAAGGAGCTGAGATTGTTGGGAAGGAACGATGGAGGGGACCATGTGGCAAGGGCCTGGGAGCAGCAGTCAGAGGCTGAGTGCGGTGGCGAGCTGACAGCTAGCAAGGCACAGCGCCCTTGGCCTTTCAGTCCCATGGAAACTGATTCTGTCCAAAAACCTGATGGAGTTTGGAAGTGGATCTTTCCCAGGTGGAGCCTCTGGATGAGGATGCAGCCAACCAACATGTGGATTTCAGGCTTGTGAGGACCTGAGCAGACGGCCAGCTCTAACATGCCTGACTCCTCTACTCATAGAAACCGCACAGTAATAAACCTGTGTCATGTTCAGCTGCTAAGATTGTGGCCATGTATTACACAGCAATAGAAAATGAATATTAGAGAAAATAATATTTCTTCTCTCTGTTCAAAACCCCCCAAAGGCCTCCTAAGTCACTAAGATAAAACCCAGATTCATGGCCAGGCGTGGTGGCTCACGTGTGTAATCCCAGTACTTTGGAAGGCCAAAGTGGGCAGATCATGAGGTCAGGAGATTGAGACCATCCTGGCTAACACAGTAAAACCCTGTCTCTACTAAAAATACAAAAAATTAGCTGGGCATGGTGGAACGTGCCTGTAGTCCCAGCTACTCAGGAGGCTGAGGCAGGAGAATCACCTGAACCCAGGAGGCAGAGGTTGCAGTGAGCTGAGATCTCACCACTGCACTCCAGCCTGGGGGACAGAGCGAGACTTCTTCTCAAAACAAAACAGAAACCCAGATCCTCACAGCGGCCCATGAGGCTTTCCGGGTGTCTGGCCTCCCTGCCTCTCTGGCTCCTCTGTCCACGAATCTCTCTCCACTCTGCTGTGGCCACACTGGTCCCTCGCTACTGCTCGAACATGCTCCTGCCTCGGGGCCTTTGCACTTACTGTTCCCTCTGCCTTTTCCCCAGATATTAGGCTGTCTCCCACCTTTGTGGCCTCCGGGTCTCTGCTCCATACCAGCATTCTCTGAGGATCTCTACTTGCACCCAACTCCCCTTGCTGGCTTCACTGTCCCTCTCAGCATCAGCCTCCTCCAGGTACACACAACACACATTTTGTCTTTGTATTGATTGTCCTTGACTGGAGCATGAGCTCCATAGTGTCAGAACCTTGGTTTTGGGTCCCCTGCTTTAGACTTTGAGTGAAGAACAGTACCTGGCACATGGCAGACACTCAGAAACCTCTGAATGAATGAACGAATGAGAGGTTAGTTGGGAAACCAAGCAAAACGGAGCATTCCTTGGAGTCTTAAATGCCAACAGAAATGTGACATGTGAACTTCAGGGTGTCTATATACAGAAAACACCAAAACCACAAAATTCCATGAGACTGTTTTTTCAGCACCTCCCAATCTTTGTGTTTTTTGAAGAAACCAATTAAACAGTTTCCACCTTGGCATGTGCTTTTTGTCGTTTTGTTTTATTTTGTTTGCAGATGGAGTCTCACTCTGTTGCCCAGGCTGGAGTGCAGCAACACGATTTCAGCTCAAACGATTCTTGGGCCTCAGCCTCCCGAGTAGCTGGGACTACAGGTATATGCCACCACATCCAGCTAATTTTTTGTATTTTAGTAGAGATGGGGTTTCACCATGTTACCCAGGTTGGTCTTGAACTCCTGAGCTCAGGCAGTCTGCCCACTTCAGCCTCCCAAAGTGTTAGAATTACAGGCGTGCACCACCGCACCCAGCCCTGATTTGTGTGTTTTTAATCAGCCTTTCTTTGCCTGCTCAGCAGCTACTGGAGCTCCTGGGTCCCCCAGATGTCTGTCTGGTCATGAAGCCATTTTCCCTTTGGAGAAAATGAGTCGGACATGAGCATTTTGCTGCCTTTGTCAGTCAGGATCAAGTTACATAGCACCAAATGTCAGCCAAAGATGAGATCCCAGCAACAAGGGGCTCCTCGGTTGAAACATTTTACATAATTGGAAGATGAGGTTAACAGCAATAAGGAAAGTTCAGGTGGATGTCCAAGGGTTTGTGAAGCAGATGCTGAAAAATAAACAGATCAGGAGGCATCCAACCAGCCCTGCCTGACTCTCCTATTTCTTGGAGAGTGATGGTGCCACGGGGAGGATGGATGTTCGGTTAAAGACAAGAGCTGCGGAATTGGGTCAGGGACTTGGGTTGAAATCCTGCTGCCTGCTCTCCAGCTGTGCGACCTTGACAAGGCTCACTCCCTGACCTTTCCCCAGTCTGTAAAGTGGAACAACATTCATAAGAAAAGCATGTCTGCCTTAGGGGCCGTTGGAGGGCCCATAACCTACAGGAGCCTAGACAACTTGGGGGTTTCCAGGCCACACACGTGCAGGGTACTTTCCCACTCAGGGCTCTGCTGGCTGGACACTCATGTGCTCCAGGGAAGCCCCTCATCCACCCCAGGGGGTGCGTGCTGTCATTCTCCTGCTTTCCAGAAGAGGGAGCCAGGCATGCAGAGGGAGCCTCTTGCCCACGGCACACATCAAAAGCCCTAGTGTCCTGCGCTCAGGGGCCGGCCTCATCCCACTGGCAGGTTTGCTTCTGTGAAAGGATCATTTTCCCTCCTGCTATTGGCTTGTTTGATAATCAGTCACCAATGTCTGGGCCATTCCTTGAGCTGTAAATCTCAGGAGTCTGAAAGATTGATGCCCAGGCAGCTTGGGTGTGCCGAGAAGACCTAGCTTCCCTGACAGCCCACCCCAGACCCAGGGCAAAGCGAACTGCCCTCTAAGGAGCCAGTGTCAGGCAAAGCAAAGGAACCGTGGCTGATGGAGGCCATACTAGGGGTCACTGCTCAGTGACATCACATGATGCAAAATTCATGGGATAATGGAAAATAAATATTCTGCAGGTCATGGGATATCAGCTTTTCCTGAAAACCCATATGCATAGAAAGGAAGAAAGTGGGAACAAAGGACAAGCACTTTTTTAAAGAGAGGAAGAAAGATGAAAATATTTCTATTAATTACTCCTGGAAGACTTCATGAAATTATAGAAGTTTTTAAGTCCCCAAAATGGAACTTGGACAACTGCACCCCTCCCAGGTTTAACTCCATGGTCAGAGGCTGGCAGGAGGCTCCCCCAGTTATAGGATCCGGCACCAGCCCATCCTCAGTGAGACCTACAGGGTCCGGGAGAATTCCCCTTAGCCCTTTGCTGAATCCCTGATTCTCTGTTGTTTCCAACTCAGCAGACACAGGCACCTCAGAAGATCCCTGGCATGAAGAGTTGGCACCTTTGGGAAATACCCTCACTATCAGAGTCTGGTCATGCCACAGGTAGGTTTATGAACAAGATGGTTTGTACCAGAGAAGTCAGTGTTCTTGTCTTAGAACTTTTTTTTTTTGAGACAGAGTCTCACTCACTTTGCCCAGGCTGGAGTGCAATGGTGCAATTGTGGCTAGCTGTAACCTCTACCTCCCAGGTTCAAGCGATTCTCCTGCCTCAGCCTCCCAAGTAGCTGGAATTACAGGTGTGTGCTGCCACCCCTGGCTGATTTTTGTATTTTTAGTAGAGACAGGGTTTTGCCATATTAGCCAGGCTTTTCTCGAGCTCCTGACCTCAGGTGATCCACCCACCTCGGCCTCCCAAAGTGCTGGGATTGCAGGAATGAGCCACTATGCCCGGCCTTGTCCTAAAACTTTTATCCTAGTTTAAAGCTTATGCTATCCTTTTACATAGGTTATTAGTAACTATCACTAATGTTAATAACAAAATGGAATTATTAAGAATGATAATCATTTTATTACAATTAATACCTACATACTAATACATTAATAATAACATAATTACTTTAATTCTTTACAAAATTGTGCAAAATAGCTCTCACATACTACATCTAGTTTGATCCCTAACAGTGGGCAGGGGAATTCTTACAACTCTACCTTATTGTAGATGAAAAGTAAAACTGGGCACAGAGAGGGGAAGTGACTTGCCTGAGGACACACAGCTAGTAAGGGTCTGAGCTGAAGCCTGGACCTGGGATCCTCTCCTCGGTCCAGGCTGGCTACTGGTGGGAGGAGGAGCACTGGAATGGGAGTCAGGAGCTCTGCACTCTCCCCTACCTTGTCCCCAGCTAGCCCTGGGGCCTTGGGTAGGTCACTCCTTCTCAGACCTGAGCTGTACCATTCTGGACATGCAAGCAATGAATCATGGAGCAACATAATGCCCAAGGATGTTTTGAGTTCTATTATTCTGAGACGCCAACTCCTCAGCCTCCAACTCTCTTTGGTGCTTTCCCCAGTGCACCCTCCACTCTGCCCACTCCCACACCTAGGGAATCTTTAACAGTAATTTTATCCTACCTTTGGTAAGATAATTACAGACAATAACTAATACATTTTCCCCATGTAACAGACAAAGGGACTTTATAATTATTCAAATATAATATTGTCACCTTTTAAAAGATCAAAATGCTATAAATAGGAGCAAAGTCTCCCCTCATCATCTCCTTCCTGGGCCTGACCCCACTCCATAACTGTCCACGTGCTGATATCAGTGTGCTGGTGTCTAGACCTGATTCCACAGTTCTACCTATTTGTGTGCTATAAAGACAAGACCATGGTTTTTTATGTACATGTTTCTAAAGATGGCTTCTCACATCACATATGGTCCAGCATCTTGCTTTTTTCCCCTCAACCATATGCACAAGAGACCTGTCTGCCTTTCCACATACAGATACCTCTGCCCTTATACCTGCCGTGCTCTGTATGTGTCTATGAGTCTAGGGCTGACTCCCATGTATTAGTTCATTCTCACACTGCTATAAAGGCACACCTGATACAGGGTGATTTATAAAGAAAACAGATTTAATCAGCTCAAGGTTCTGTAGGTTGTACAAGCTTCTGCTTCTGAGGAGGCCTCAGGAAACTCACAATCATGGTGGAAGGTGGAGGGGAAGCAAGTATATCTTCATATGACCAGCAGGAGAGAGAGAGAGCAAGGAGGTGCTACACACTTTTAAACAAGCAGATCTCAAAAGAGCGCTATCACAAGAAGAGCAAGAGGGTCCCCATGATTCAGTCACGTCCTACCAGGCCCCTCCTCCAACATTGAAGATTACAATTTGACATGAGATTTGGATGGGGCCACAGAGCCACAACACAGCACTCCAGTTCATATCCCCTTTTGCTAAGGATGGGCACTTAGGCTGTGAGTGGTCATGAGTACGTTTGTGAACTAGTCCCAGTTCTCTGCCTTCTGGGCAGATGGTGGTACAACTGCCCTTCCCTGCCCTGCACTGAGGGTAGTCATGGTCATGGGACTTAATATTGACCAATGAAATGGAAGCACAAGTCCCATGTGTCCCTTCCAGGCAGAAGCTTAACAGGTAGTCTCTGATTTTGCAGGTGTCCTTTGTCCTGCTGTCACAGAGCATGAAGAAAATGTCACCCTCTACAGGATCCTGGAGTGGGCATTACGTAGAGCAGAAGCCCTACCTACCTGAGGCACATGTAGTGTGAGTGAAAAACCACCTTAGCTGTTCGACCCCTGGTGTTTTTGTGGTGCTTGTTACTGCAGCATAATCTCGTCTGTTATGAGGGCTGTGAATTCTTTTGGGGTGGACTGAATCATGGCACCCCCAAAGCTGCCCACATCCTAATCCACAGAATCTGTGAATGTGTTATCTTACATGACAAAAGGGACTTTGTAGATATAATTGAGAACATTAAGATGGAAGGATTAATCTGGATTACCCAGAAGGGCTTAATGTAATCGCAAGGATCCTTTTAAGAGGAAGGAAGGTCTCTGAGGAATCACCACGCTGGTCTTCACAATGGTTGAACTCATTTACACTCTCACCAACAGTGTATAAGGGTTCCTTTTTCTCTGAAACCTCACCAACCACCTGTTGTTTTTGACTTTTTAATAGGAGCCAGTCTGACTGGGTATGAGACGATATCTCACTGTGGTTTTGATTCGTGTCTCTCAAATGATCAGTTGTGTTGAGTTCTCATATGCTTCTTGGCTGCATATATGTATTCTTTGGAAAACTGTCTGTTCTGGGTATATACACAGAGGAATGCACATCATTCTGTCATAAAAACACACGCACTTGTATGTTCATTGCAGCACTATTCACGACAGCAAAGATATGGACCCATGAATGGCAGATTGGATAATGCAAATGTGGTATATATACACCATGAAATACTATACAGCCATAAAAAAGAACAAGATCATGTCCTTGGCAGGGGCATGGAGGGAGCTGGAGGCCATTATCCTTAGCAAACTAACGCAGGAAGAGAAAACTAAATACCGTGTTTTCACTTATAAGTGGAAGCTAAATGATGAGAACATGTGGACACATAGAGACAACATACAGTGGGGCCTGTTGGAGGCTGAAGGGTGGGAGGAGACAGAAGATCAGGAAAATATAACTAATGGGTACTAGGCTGAATACCTGGGTGATGAAATAATCTGTACAACAATGCCCCCTGACACAAGTTTAGCTATATAAAAAACTTGCACATGTACCCGTGAACCTAAAATAAAAGTTTTGTTGTTGTTGTGGTTGTTGTTTTAAAGAGGGAGACTGAGCACAGTGTCTCTCTCACTCCTGTAACATCAGCACTTTGGGAAGTCAAGGCAGGTGAATCACTTGAGGCCAGGGGTTTGAGACCAACCTGGCCAACATGGCAAAACTCCGTCTCTACTAAAAATACAAAACTTAGCTGGATGTGGTGGCAGCTACTTAGGAGGTTGAGGGGTAAGAGTCTCTTGAACCCAGGAGGTGGAGGTTGCAGTGAGCCAAGCTAGTGCCACTGCACTCCAGCCTGAGCAACAGATTGAGACTCTGTCTCAAAAAAAAAAGAGGGGGGGAGAAAGGGGGGTCAGAGTCAGAAACAAGTGATGTGGCAACAGAAGTAGAGACAGAGAGACTGGAAGATGCTCCCTTGCTGGCTTAGAAGACGGAGGATAGGGCCATGAGCTAAGGAATGCAGGTGGTCCTTGAAAGCTAGAAAAGGCAAGGAAATGGGTTCTCCCCAAGAGCAGCCTTGTCAACCCATTTCAGACTCCAGACCCATAAGAAAATAAATGGTGTTTTAAGACATGAAGTTTATGATGATTTGTTACAGTAAGAATAAGAAACTAATACATCTTCCAAATTTTTGTAAAACAAACTATGTTCAATGAACATCCCTCCAAATCTCTTTGCTATATATGGGTGTTACTCAAATTAGATTTTTAAACAAAGGATGTATCCTCTAAAAGTGTGTGTTCTTTTTTAAGAATTAAAATCAACTTCCTGCTAAAGAAAATTTTATTTGAAATTTCTGAAATATCTGAGGTTAAATACAGAATACTACGTCATAACCCATCACTGCCTGTTTAATATGCAGCTGCAGGTAATTGGCATCCTTTCTCCCCATCTGATACTCTTATTGAGTTAGGCACCGTCGTAGTTTGTGGTTAGCCTGGGCATGGTGAATTTTGTTTCTCGGCCTGAAAGAATTCCCAGAGAACCTCTTGCTGAAAAGAGACAAATTTGGAGTCTTCTTCTCCCACCCCCTTCCCTGTATTTATTTGCCCTGATCATAAATGTGCACCCTCTATTGCCTGTAGGTGGGCAGCTGCAGGAAATGACAAGACAGTCACCTTACAGGGTGTCCCCTGGTCTCAGAATTCCAATGTCATTTTGCATTTTGCTCCCCTGTATTTAACCCAGGAGGGGGTTAGGGAAAGTCACAAACTGCCAGTGGAACAAAATCTACAACCTTGCCAACCTTTGTCCAGACCTGCCTGCCTGTTCCCCACATTTATGGCTAAAACTTGTTTCCTTTTTATTTTTCTCCCCGGGACCCCTGAGATGGAGCAGGCCTATGGACGAGGCAAGATTCTTAATAGCTGGTTTGATTGATCAGGACTCAGCTGTTCTCTCATTTTTGCGTACAAAGGTTACCTAGCTCCAAAAGCAATCAATGGATCACTAATGTATGCGGGCATGTTCTCACCCCCTTTCAGGCTACACGACATTTTATAGACAGACTGCCAAGTCATTTTAAAGCTGTGAGCACTCAAGTTGTTTTTATAGCTGAGCCCATCCTGGAACACGCTGATTTCAAGCCTTTGCATGGCCCTGATTCTTTATAAGCTGCTAATGGATACGTGGAGAGAGGAAAATCAGATAGGATGGCTTGCATTTAGGATGGTGGAAGTAGAATGCCCAATAGAAGATGGAGAGATGTCATTATGCTTCACAATGACAACTACCTCTACAGAGGATCTAAAGAGGTAAAGGCTAGAAGTGAGACTTTGAAAGATACCTGTGGCTTTAACGAGCACTGAACTTGGCCCACAGTGACACTGGTCTAAACTGAGGCTCCTTGAATTCTCACCTAAAAGACACTGATTTCCAGAGAGGCAAATGGCATGGGTGGGAGAAGGTGAGAATAAGGGAAGTACAGAGGAAAAGGAAGAGCTCATTAAAAAGTCCCTTTCACCATTCACTGCTGAGAGTATAATAGGATGGAGAGAAAGTTACTAAAAGTCAGCATTAGCGAGAAACTCATGCTCTGAAATTGACATGACCACCAAGAATGATTATTCCACGTTCATGTGGCTTCTCTAGTGCAAATTTCATAATGTAAGTTTCTGGCACTCATTTCCCCATCTTCTGGTAACCAGACCCTGATAACTAAGCAGTCACTCTCCTGTTGCCCATCACTGGGTTCAGGATGAGCTCCATCTTTGGATCTAAGGGTAGAAATGTGACCTGGTCTGGCCAATTAGCTGGTAAATTCCTCTGACTTGGAAGTGGTTCAGGATGAGCATGTGACAGGAATTAATCCAAGTAGAGTGAGCCCTGGCTTAGGAGCAGGAGTGACTGGGAGAGATGCTCCTGAGACAGGCACTGCCAGATGTCCACCCAACAGCTCCCCACCCCTTAGTTCCCCAATCCAGAGGCTGAGAGCGCTGGTTGCTTGCTTTCCCAGCCTCCTTTACAGGGAAGGCAGAGTCACATGACCCAGTCTGGCCAGTGGATTCTGAGGGAGTGTCTGTTGGGGTATGGGGTGGGGAGGTGGAGGGTTCTGGGGGCATTTACCCTTTCTGGTAAAAGAGAGATGTACCTGACAAGAGGCTTCCTTTCCTACCTTCTCTGGACACTGTTGTGTGAACACAGCAAGTGGCAGCCATTTTAACGCTATACCAAAATACTCACGGAATTACAAAGAAATCTCCCTAGAGCCTTACATTTTGAGTTACTGAGTCATTCTCTGAGCTAACTAACTGCAGGCTTGTTATGTGGGGGGTGGGGTGGGGAAAGGAGGAACTAAGCCACTTTTTAGACCGAGGTTCTATTATTCTGCTCAAATCATTTTAAGTGGACTTGTAACATAAATGGATCTGGAGCTACTGGAAGCCGTCTTACCTCCCAGAGAGCCCAAGAATAACTCTGTCATGGAGGAAAACAGAGCTGAAATACATAATCCTGGCAGCATTGTTTAATCCCCTGAATCCACCTGAAGTCTCACCTCTGAGTTTTTCAGTTGTACAAATCAATACTTTTGCTTAAATCAGTTAAGGGTGTCTTTCTCTTGCAGTTGACTACATTAAACTTTAAAACTTTTGCATAACAAAGGATATCGTTAAAAATTTAAAGATGTTCTCTACAGTAATATTTATAACAGCAAAAGTAAATGAATGAATGAATGAATTATAAGCAAATGAAAAATACTTAGATGTCTATAACACAATGCTTAAATAATATATGGCACACCCATACCATGTGTGACTATGCAGGCATTTAAAGGAATAAGGTGGGTCAGTGTGTACTTGCAGAGGACTATCTCCCAGACATCTATTACATGAAAAAAGGAGGTGAAGAATAATATTTATAGGCCAAGTGCAGTGGCTCATGCCTGTAATCCCCACACTTTTGGAGGGCAAATCACTTGAGGTCAGGAGTTCAAGACCAGCTTGGCCAACATGGTGAAACCCCATCTCTACTAAAAATACAAAAATTAGCTGGTCGTGGCGGTGCACACCTGTGATCCCAGCTACTTGGGAGACCGAAGCAGGAGAATTGCTTGAGCCCAGAAGGCAGAGGTTGCAGTGAGCTGAGATGGTGCCACTGCACTCCAGCCTGAGCAACAGAGCAAGATTCCATCTCAAAAAAGAAAAGAAAATAATATTTATCTGTATGAATAACTTACACATGTGTAATTTTTATGCCCATATTTATACAAGTACATGCACAAAAAATAATCCAGAAGAACACAGACTATTTATATGAAATAATACTGAGTAAGGAAGTAGTGAAATTGTGGGAAAGCAGAATGCTTTTACCCCGTACATTTCCAAATTGTTTCAATTTTGATAAAAGTCTATTTTTCATATTCATTGTAAGATTAAAAATAAAATTAAAATTTGAAAAATATCTAAAATAGCTGTGATGCTGTAAGTGGGCTCTACTTAATACAAAACATCTCCTAATAAAGAAAGAAGAAGAAAGACGGTAATCAGTGTGGGCAAGTGGACATGCAGCATGGAAGGTGCAACGTTCTCCTTGGCTTTCCACCTTGGTCCTTCAGTCTCCATGATTGAAGCCCGAGAACCAGCTAAGAATGTGGTTCCAGCCAGCATGTTGGGAGCACCCCTTTGTCCCCAGGGGGCCAGCCCTCCGACACTGATAGGACCCAGTCTTTGCCCTCTGTCCGCCAAGCTCTGGCACCTTACAGCAGCTCTCCAGGCCCCCAAGCTGCACATGGCTATAGAAGGGCTTTTCTGTTGAGGCCCTCTGGCCCTTGTGCCAGCTCCATCTAGCCTGATTCCTTGGAGGCAGCCTTTAAAGGCATCGGTTCCACCCCCTAGGGTGACGAAGAAGAGTGAATCTCCATCATTCTGTGTTTCCCTCATACAAAAACCCTCCAATTTCCTTCTGAGAAACCAGAAATTGGGGTAGCCTGTTTCATGTGTATAAAGCTGCCACTCAAAACAGTATAGGCCAGGCACATTGGTTCACACCTTTAGTTCCAGCACTTTGGGAGGCTGAGACGGGAGGATCATTTGAGCCCAGAAGTTTGAGACCAGCCTGGGCAACATAGGAAGATCTATTATTCTTAATGAGAATCACCATGCTGTACATTATGTCTCTGGAAATGTGTACTCTTTTGACTGTCTCCCCATTTTTAATGTACTTCTATTTTTTATTTTATTTTTGAGACAGGGTCTTGCTCTGTTGCCCAGGCTGGAGTGCAGTGGCATGATCTTAGCTCACTACAGCCTCAACCTCCTGGGTACAAGTGATCCTCCCACCTCAGCCTCCCGAGTAGCTGGGACTACAGCCAGCTAACCACCACACACATGCTACCACACCCGCCCATCTCTATTTAAAATTGTTTTCAATAAAAAAATAATAATAATAAATTTAAAAAATTTTTTAACTAAAAAGTACAGAATGCCAAACAAGTCAGCAAGAGTCTCACAAGGTGCTCATATTCTAGAATAACAATGTTCACAGTGGCCACAGTAGCAGGCGCTTCCTCATTCACCTGCTATGTCAGAGGAGAAGAGTGTTCTGCCCTGAGTCTTGGCTGTGCTGAGTCTGAGAGGTAAGCTCCCCTCATGCTCCAAGGCAGATAGATGTAAGGAGAATGGTGAGGCCCTCCAGGGCCTCGTGGACTCCATCATTGGCGTTTACTCCATGGGAGGTGACAAGCCACAGGCTGCTGTGAGCTGAGGAGTGGCAGAGTTGACTCCGCTGTTGGCACACTCTCCAGGCCCCATGGGGAGTCGACCATCTGCAAGGCAGTCTGAAGCCAGGGAGGAGCAAGGAGACCCGGGAAGAGGCACCCACAAGAATCCAGTGGGAGATGTTGGCAGTTAGGGCCAGGGCCGAAGAGGTGTTGCTGAGAAGTGAACTGATTCTGCATGTGTTTTGAAAGTGAAACAGACAAGCTTTGCTGCCAGGTGGGGGATGAGAAGGACAAAGGCATGAGGGCTGACTGCCTCAGAGGCGTCTATTTACATATGAAATCAACACCAAAAAATACATATTCTTTCCAATTTAATTATAATTTTTATCAAAGTCATCCAGGGCAATAGGATTATACGACGGATCATGAAGAGCTGCCATTTCCCACCCCAACCCCGACTACTGCTCTCCAGAAACAACCATTTCAGCAACTTTAGCATGTCTACCGGTATCAACCTCCACACCACTGACTAATATGTTTAGGTTGCCATTTGCTCATTTTTAGTTCACTACCTACTGCCTACTGGCTATGAAGCAAAAATCATGAGAATTTCATTCTCAGGCCACAGCCTCTCACACATTCCCCTTTGCTCATCATCCCGGGAGAGCCATCTTGAGCCTTCACATATATAAGAAATATGGACAAGCCTCCTTCCTTCCTTCCTTCCTTCCTTCCTTCCTTCCTTCCTTCCTCCCTCCCTCCCTCCCTCCCTCCCTTCCTTCTTCTTTCACTTCAGACCTTGGACCGCCATGCTGGGTGCTCCCAAACCTGTCAGGCTCCAGGAGAAACTCACACCCCGGGCATGTCACCTGGGCAGCCCTAGGCAAGGCACACCTGCACTCCCCACTCTGCATGGCCCTCTGCCTGAGATGGCCTCTATCCGAGCAGCTTTGTGGATCTAGAAGCCGAGCCAGCCCTTCCTGGCTGTCACAAAAGGACCTTCCAAGCACCTTCGGGGCTGGCACGAGCCCCCTCCCGCCTTGGGATGTGATCCCAGTCTTACCTTCTATTGCTGAGGGCAGGGAGCCTCCAGGAGACCAGGAGCAGGAGGCCAGCCAGCTGTGTCAGCCTCTGAAACCACAGCCCTCCCTGTGCAGCCCTCACTGCCCATGTTCTGTGGCCAGCAGGGCCCTGGCCCAGCGCACAGAAGACCTCGGGGAGTCAGGCATCTGGGACCAGACAGAGTCTCATACATATGCAGTGTCAGGCTCCGTCTCCCTGCCGGGGGCCAGCCCTGTTTTTAACTTTCTTTGTTAGAGCTGCATAAATAAATAAACACACAAGTGTGTGGACGGATCCTGCCCTGCTTTGGATTCCTAACCCCAGCTGGTCTGTTCCCGAGTTGCCAAGATCTGAATAATTAAGATGAGAGAAAACCTCTGACTCCTCTCATCTGCCATTTGCAGGAAGGCAAAGGTCCCTCCTAGAAGACAATTATTTCACAATTTCTTGCATTGCATTGAGTGTGTGTTTGTATTGGCCCCTTGCTAAGCTCCAAGCTCTACAACTAAAGCAGTCTGCTAAGTTTAACCCTCATCCCTATCCTTCCCATTCCGTAGGTGAGGTCACTGTTTCTCCAGGAATGCTCTGAGTCTTATTGAAAATCCAGATTCTCAAATCCCACCCCTAAACTACCGACGCTGGGTTCAGAGAATTAAACATTTTTAAAAGCTCCTCAGGGGATTCATAAACACATCTATCTTTGAAATATTTCGGAGACGAGAAACAGACCCATTTATCTCTACGGATTAAAAATCGGACTGGTCTGTTTATATTTAATGCAGTTATTCATACAATTTAGGCCTTATTTCTTACTATTTGTTTTCAATTTGCATCACCTTTCTCTCTCTTTTTCTCCTTTATTTTTTATTATCAAGTACTTTTATTATTCCATTGTCAATTCCAATTAGCTCACTGATTTTAATCTCTTCATTATTACTATTGCTGTTGTTATTATTATTTTAAGATGGAGTTTCACTCTTGTCGCTCAGGCTAGAGTGCACTGGAGAGATCTCAGCTCACTACAACCTCTACCTCCCAGGTTCAAGCGAGTCTCCTGCCTCAGCCTCCCAAGTAGCTGGGATTACAGGCATGTGCCACCACGCCCAGCTAATTTGTACTTTTAGTAGAGACGGGGTTTTTCCACGTTGGTCAGGCTGGTCTCGAACTCCCGACCTCAGGTGATCTGCCCCCCTCAGCCCCCCAAAGTGCTGGGATTACAGCATGAGCCACCTCGTCTGGCCTAATCTCTTCATTACTCTTTCACTGTAATACTAGGGAGTGTAACATATCTCCCCCATTCATTATGGTCTGCCCTAAATTAGAATCTTGCCACTTCTTGGACTATGAAGAACCATAGAGCCCTGTAACACCATCACACATTTTTCTGGATAGATGCATCATCCTTGTCACATCATCTAATTCTACAGATATAGGGAGCCCCACAGGACATTCTTGTTATTGTTTTGTTTACTCATTAAGTCACCAATGTCTTAACCCTTTCTGTGGCTCTCCATTCTTTCTTGCACATCTACACTTCCAGTTAGAATCATTTTTCTTCTGCCCGAAGAATTCCCTTTGCTGTTGATTTTAGTGCAGATCTGCTGCCAATAAAGTCTCTCAATTTTTGTCTTTCTAAAAATGCCTTTATTTCATCTTCGCTTTCAAAGCATATTTTTGATGCTATAAGATGGTAGGTTGCCAATTACGTTTTTTCAGCACTGGAATCTATGTCATTCTGCTATCTTCCAGTTCCATTGATCTTATTGAGAAATTCACTGTTTACTTATTATTTCTTCTTTGAAGGAAATGTGTGGTTTTTCTCTGGCTGCGTTTAAGATAATCCCTTTGTCTTCCACTCGTGGCATTTTTACTATGATGTGGTGAAGTGTATCTTTCCTTGTTTATATTGTGCTAGGAGTTCTTGAATCTTTGATTTGACATACTTCATTAGCTTTGGAAAATCCTCCGCTAATATCTTTTCATTTAGTGCTTCTGTATAATTTGTTTTTTGTTTTGTTTTTTGAGACAGGATCTCACTCTATCACCCAGGCTGGAGTGCAGTTGTGCGATCTCGGCTCACTCTACCCTCTGCCTCCCAAGTTCAAGTGATTCTTTCGCCTCAGCCTCCTGAGTAGCTGGGATTACAGACGCCTGCCACCATGCTAGGCTAATTTTTGTACTTTTCATAGAGACAGGGTTTCACCATGTTGTCCTGGCTGGTCTCAAACTCCTAGGCTCAAGCAATTCACCTACCTTGGTCTCCCAAAGTGCTGAGATTACAGGCATGAGCCACTACATCCAGCCTTAGAATTTCAATTACATGTATTTAGAACTTTCAAAATATTCCATATTTTCCGATGCTCTTTTTTATATTTTCAAAGTTTTTATGCCATACCTCAGCCTGTATATTTTCAACATACCTATCTTCTGCTTTATCTAAATTGTTGATATACCAATCACTTGTACTTTCCATTTTAATTATTTTTTCAGTTTGAGACTGTTCATCTGATTCTGTTTTATAAATTCCATTTTTCTGATGAAATGCTCCAGCTTTTCATTTTTTTTATTTAATATATTGCTAATTGTTATTTCAAAGTTTGCATCTGATCATTTCAGTAACTAATCATCTGTGGGTCTTTTCTTATTGTCTATTTTTGTTGCTGTTGTTTGCTCCCGGTCATTTACTCCTGCTCCTGTTATTAATATCTCTGGTGACTTTTTTTGATGACTTCTGGATATTTTGTTTGAAAAATTGTCTCTTGATATATTTTCCTAGAGAGTAAATTCTTCTGTCAACCATTATGATAGGCACAGATTACCTTAATCAAATCTGGGATTATGGTAATTTAAGGCTGATTTTCTGTCTTTATAAGGCCTAGTTCATTTTGGTTTGATCTTTCTTGTAGGGCAATTCTTTGGAGGATCTCAACTGAAAGACTTGCATATTTTCCAGAACACCTGTTCATTGAGCCTTAAACTCTAATTTTTGTTGTTATGGCATCATGATATTGATGAAAACTGCCTCATTTCTTAGCTTTTGAGGGGCCCAACTTGGCTTCTGAGCATGTCATTCTGAGTCAGCAAACACTGATACAGAAATTCAGACTCACTGTCAGGGGGTCCCATTTTCTCTGACATCTCTGGCCCTTGGACTCTGGCTTTCTTGCCAGCTTGAAAGTCAATTGTCATTTCCCCAGATGTGTGAACTTGCCGTGCAGCTCCGAGTCACCACTTCCTGCTTTTTCAATTCCTCTGCACTTACAAACTGGCTACTAGCTCAAGGAGCCCTACCAGTTTGCAGGGCTCACCTCTTTGCAGTTCACTTTTCCGTGGGATTGTGAACCCTCAAGTCCTGGCAGCCTGGGTTGTTTTCTGATGCCTTCAAACAACTCCCAAATGCCTACCAGCACCAGGCAGTTAAGTCAGATAATGAAGCAATCCAAGCATGACAAAGAGGGTAAATTCGGTTATCAAAGATGAACTGTATTTGGCCATCGTGATGGGGAGACTCTGGGACTGGAGGGACTGAGGTAGACCAGGAGGAGAACGTTCTACCCTAAGGGCATGTTGGTAATAGCTTCCTGTGGCAAGGCAGGAAAGCAGACCTAGTATTGAGAAAGCTCGATTACTGCAACATACAAGCTATGTTTGATACTGACAACACACACTTAAATTTCTGACAATTTGATTTTAATCATTGTGCCTCCAATAATAATAATAAAACAGTTTGGCACAGAAATTTACAGCATAGGCTCTGGAGCCAGACCATCTGGGTTCAAACGCTGCCTTACTGCTGCCTGGCAGGTGACCCATAGTAAGGCATTTAACTCCTCTAGTCAGAGTTTTCCCATCTCTAAAATAGGAATAATAAGAGTGCCTCTCTCAAGGAGTGCTGGGAGAATTAGGCAAGTTAACATACATGAAACACACAGAACCGAAAATCACGAGTGCTAGGAAAGTGTTCACTAAACAAATGAATAAAGCAGTATGCCAGACAGAGGCCCTCTTTAGGCTGATTTCAGCCCACAGCCCACATGTTGAAGCCTCTGCCCTGGTCCAGCCCTCCTTACTCTACAGAGGGAGGCAAGGGAAGGTACAGAAAGAAGAGGGGACGTGCTCAGGCATTCGCACACGTTGTTAGTTGTAAAACCGGCTCTAGGGCTGGAATTTTCTTTTCATACATTTTATCAATTAAATCGTGTGCTCTGTAAGCCAAGCAGCTAATTTCCCTTGAAGACAGAGGGGTCAAATCTTGCTCAAACTATAGATAATTCTCTAATTGCTGTGTCTGCCCCAAATCTATTGTGATCATTAGCAGAGCCCCTTGTGCTCCGGCTGGGAGAGGAGAGGGAGGCTCAGACTCATCATTGCTCATCTAAATATTTAATAATGCTCCAATCTGCAGATCACTGGGGCAATCAAGCCCAAATTAGCCTGATACTCAAAGCCACGAATAACAAGGGAAGTGAAAGGGATAATGTTTCTTTAATGAAAATTTTATCAATGCAGATTTCTCATTGAATATTAAGGTTTGGGCTTGAAGACAGCATCAGAGTGGAGTCTGCTGTGACATTGACCTTTATCCCTCAGAGACACAGGTGCAAAGTCAGGCTGGTTTCGCTGAGTGACAGCACAGTGGATGGTCCTGGCAGGAAGGTCCTGAGCCTGGGGTAGAGTTGTCTCAGCCCTGTTCTTTGTTTTTTTTTTTGAAACAGAGTCTCACTCTATCACCCAGGCTGGAGTGCAGTGGCGTGATCTTGGCTCACTGAAATCTCTGCCTCCCAGGTTCAAATGATTCTCCTGCCTCACCCTCTGGAGTAGCTGGCACTACAGGCACATGCCACCACGCCCAAATTTTTTTTTTTTTTTTTTTTGTATTTTTAGTAGAGAAGGGGTTTCACCATGTTAGTCAGATGGCCTCGATCTCCGGACCTCGTGATCAGCACTCAGTCTCCCAAAGTGCTGGGATTACAAGCCCCGTTTTTATTCAGGGGGTTCTCTGCAGGTCCTGGCATCTCTCCCCATCAAAGCTGCCCTTCCCAAACCTCCCACTCCTCCGTCAGCAGCTCGTCCTTTCTTCCAACTGTGCAGCCCAAAGCCTAGGAGTCCTCCCTGATCCAGGCATGCTGTCCTCTTACTACCACTGTTCAATCCATCCACAAGTGCAGTCAGCCCGACCTCTGTGAAGACCTGCCCAGAGGCTCCGGTCACAACAGTAACAGCCAGTGCCTTTTCAGTAGCATGCAAGGTCACGCACAGATCCAGTCCTGTCCCCTCTGACCTCAGCCTCCTTGCCCATCTGTCTCCAGCCACACTGGCCCCTGCCCCTCAGGCACGCAGCACACACCTGCCCAGGCCCACACTGGCTGTCCCTCTGCCTGGGACCATCTCCCCCAGAATTCATGAGACCCTCATTCCTTTAGCATCTTTGCCCCATATCACCTTCTCAACGGGGCCTCCCCGAGCGTCTGCTTAGAGCCTGGCTCCTGACCTCACTATTGTTTTAAGTTCATTGTCTCCCTTCCCTGCCAACCTGGGAGCTCCCAGGGAACAGGGTTTTGTTTGCTTTTCCCCCGCTGCCTGGGAGAGGCTTAGTCTGCAGCAGGTGCTCAGGAGCGAGGCTGGAGGAAATAGACATGAATAGCAAGAACCTGTTAATTTCTAACAATAAATCCACCAGAAGTGGTGCAGCACCTACTATGTGTCAGGCCGGGTCTAGGTCCTGGGGACACAGCAGAGGACAAACGAGCCAGAGTCCCTGCCCTTGCCAGCTGCCCCTCTGCACCCACAGACACTGACCTCCAGCAGGATGGGGAGGAGCCTCGGCTGCAGGATAGCTGTCAGGGAAGCCCTTTGGTGAAGGGGCTGAGTTGAGCTCTAGAGAACAGAACAATCCACCCAAGTGAAGATTGAAGAAGAGGGCAAAGGTTCAGAGTTTTCTGGAAACAGGGAGGAGGGATTTGCCTCCAGCCAGAGTGATGCAGGAGGAGTGACAGTATGAGATGGTGGAGCCCTGCTTCCAGCTAAGTCACACACTGAGGTCAGGTGAACCTGAATCTGGGGTGGGGGTGGAAACTCTCCAGCCCAGGACAGCTTCCCCTTTTCCCCAGATCAGCATCCAAGCACCCACTCTGACTCGCCTTTGGAAAGACCTTCAGGCCCTGAGCGTGATCAGCAAATGTTCCTGCTGGTGAATTAAATGCTTGAGGCTTTTGCCTTGTCTGTGTCCTTGCCTACGGCCTCCCAGGAACTGAAGGTCACATCTGGGTCTCACCCACCTTTAAGCCCCTTCTTTCCTCATCCTCAAGGTGGCCTTTCAGTTCCTCTGTTAATCCAAACAACAGCTCTGTCTCTGCTAAATGATGTTGCCTTCAGTCATTTGCATTTTGTCAAATTTGTGCCTTTTGTCCCTATTTTCATAAGCAGTGAGTCGAAGGGCAGAAGAAGCCCCGTCACCCCCAGCCACACATCACCCTTATACACACAACAGCACAAAGGGGGTCCCTCTCCCATCAGAGCAGGGAGAAGACCCTCAAGCCTCAGGATGTGGAGCAAATCACTTTTTTCTCCTCAGCCTCAGTTTACCCCTTTGCACATGAATACATTTGCCTAAATGACTTCCAAGGGCTTCTCCTGGCTCCAACATTCTAGGATTCAAATATTTATTGTAGAATTCTGAGCATTCCATTCTCTGAGTCCTTCCCTCATTCAATTCCTCAGCAAATCCTCATCCAGAGCTCACTCTGCCACAGGCCCTTTCCTTAGAGCAGGGATCCAGCAGCGAACAGACAGATGGAATTCCCCTCTCATGCGGGCGACACTCCTGTGGGTGCAAATAACAATAGCAAAATGGGAAGAGAGGGAATCGATTCCAGATGGTGACAGTTCTGTGCAGATCACAGGGACATGGCATCGGAGTACAGAGGGCTTCCTTGGGACAGTCAGGGGTGTTCTCTGAGTGGGTGACACCTGGGTGAGGAATAAAGGGTAAGGGGGTGCAGGTCACAGGGCAGCTATGGGAAGAGCATTCCAGGAGGTAGGAGCAGCAGATGCGGAGATCCTGGCGCAGGAGAACTGGGGCGGTGGAGCAGGAGCCGGAGGCCAGTGTGCCTGGGATGGGGGAGTGAGGGGAGGTAGCAGGAAGTGATCTGGGGAACCAGCAGGACTCTGTCAGGCCTTGAGGGAGGTGACGAGGAGGTGGTGTGTGCTCTTCTGTGCAGTGAGAGCCGCTGAAACATCCACTCAGGGCCACGTGGTCATTTTCAGGAGATCACTCTGAATAGATTTCAGGCGTGGGAAGAAGAGTGGGAGCAGGGGGTCCCATGGGGGCGGTTGTAGTGACCCACGTGAGAACAGAGGTGCAGACCTGGGAACAGCAGCAGGGTGTGGAGAGGAGTGGACAGACAGAGAATGCATTTTCAATTTAATGGCTTCCATGGAAGCTGGAAGACAAGGGAGGGCCTGAGGATGCCACCTGCTCACTGGCTTGAGGAACCGGGCATTTGGTGGCACCACCAACTAGGAAGGGGCACTGGGTCTTCGGTGGCTTTGTTGAAAAGTTGCCATATCTGAAAGCCTGAGAGGCTCTGAGGACTGAGCCTCCAGGCTGCCCTCCCAAGGCCCTTCTGGACAGGAAACCGTGAGTACGGAGGGACCAGCATCCTGGTTCCCATACGCCAGGCCCGACCCAGGGACTGAGCCCCAGGCAGACCACAGAACAGCACAAAGCCCAGATCTGGTGCTGCCTGGGGAGAGCCAAGCCCGGGATTTATGAAGGAAACTGGCAGGAGCATCACCATCCTCAGTGGCACCCTCAACCGCAGAAAGGAGAACAGTTAGAGGATGGCATTGTCACAGGGTCCTTCAAGATTACCATTTGCATTTGAACAAAGCTGTGCTTAGCCCCAGCCCCCTCCCTAAGCCTGGGCTCTAAACTGGAAATAAATTTAATGGCATACAAATGTCAAGATTTCAAATACCTGGCGTAACCAAGGACACATTCTTTATTACTCGGCCTGTTGTACTTACTCCTCAGGAGACTTAGGGGCCCTCATTAGTGACTGAGTCATCTTGTAAGTGCAATTGGAAAGATAGAAAGAGAAAGTAAGAAAGAGAATGAAAGCTGGAGAAAGAAAGAATAAATGAAGAGAGGATGACAGAAAAGAGAAAGGAGAAAAAGGGCTTTCAATATCTAGATGAGACCCAAAATTTTCATTGATTTCTTCATATGTTCTCTGGACAGGACTTTAAATATTCAGCCAGTTTTGTTTATTTAAAGTTTTGAGACATTATTTGATGCTGGATATTAGCCACAAAAACAGCCTCCTGAGCACCAAGTCTTTGTCTACGTTTCCCCTTTTGTGGGGGTGTTAGTCCATGTTGTGTGGCTATAAAGGAATACCTGAGACTTAGTAATTGATAAAGAAGAGAGATGTAACTGGCTCACGTTTCTGCAGGCTGCACAGGAAACATGGCGCCAGCATCTGTTCCACTTCTGGTGAGACCGCAGGAAGCTTCCGATCATGGGGGAAAGTGGGCATGTCACGTGGCAAGAGAGAGAGCAAGAGGAAGGGGAGGTGCCAGCCTCTATTAAACTGTCAGATACTGAGTGACCTAACAGACCGAAAACTCACTCATTACCATGGGGAGAGCACCAAGCCTTTCATGAGGGATCTGCCTCTCTCCAAACACCTCCCACCAGGTCTCACCTCCAACAATTGGGATCACATTTCAACATGCAATTTGGAGGGGAAAAATATCCAAACCATATCAGGGGCACTGGTAACTTTCTCAAGTCAGCACTAGAAACTCCCCTTTGGCTACATAGTCACCAATGTAACACTAACTCAGACGTAGGTAGCCCTACCACATACCAGTTTGAAATGCTCAGCTGAAGCAACCAGTTCCTGCCTTCTAGGACCTATGGAGGCAGAGATGCTCTCAGCCAGCTCCCTTCTGGGGAAACAAAAGCACGGGAGGTGGAGAACTTTCCTGGGTCACAGATGAGCCCATAGGGCAGGTTGGGCTCCCAGGATCCCCTCCCATGGGCCCTTCTCCAAAGAGGTGGACCAAAGAAGCCAGTGGATTTATTTTCTGGCCAGATAGATGATTCCTGGTTAACCCTGACCTTTGGAGGACTGGCCCTGGACATGAATAGTGGGTTTGCCAAGTGAGAGGAACTGGCTGTCCTTGGCGAGTTCCTGGTCAGTTCTGGATGGAGCCAGAGCAGTGGAAACCTGGCAAAGTAAAGCTCAGGTTGCCTCTTGGGGAGGCCTAGAGACGATGTGCTTACCCTGCTGGGACTGCACCCACCAGCCCCCCGCAGCTACCCGCCCTGCAGGACCCAAAGACAGGCAGAGAATCAATGCTGCCTCATGTGCTGTGACCATAAGGCAAGAGGTCCTCAAGATGCATCCCAGCAAAATCTAGAAAGTTGGCCTCTGCGAAGAGTCTTAGGCTCATGTGGGATCATTGTATGTTTTCCCAGGCTAGAAAGAATTTAAACAAATATCTCTATCACTGATATTGGAAGGTTGCCTTTATTACTCCACATATACAGTTACATGAAGCAGCAAGTTATTATTCACTTTAAGCAATGCTCCAACCACAGGAAATTTTGAACCAAAATCCTGCTCATCTTTCTCTCATGACGATCCTGGTCTTTGTGGCTTCGGGTTATGGAAACGACTAGTGGGAAAGAGAATGTTTGACATCTTCTTTCCCCTATGACATACACATTATAATGCCAAGATTGTATTTTACATGTTGTATTGCCAAGATTCATTTGTATACCTCTGAATAAAAGATTTCATTCACTAATAGCAGATACATACATTGATGGAATTTACTTATTTAGGGGCCATTTGGGGAAACACATATAAATTATTCTTTCCTTGGAAATAATTTTTTTTGTGCATGTAACAGTAAACTATGAGACAAATGAGGAGCATGAACATAATTCAAACAGAAGGAAAATCAGCGCTTTATAAAGAAATAGGTAAACAGTTCGTAAAAGAACGCAGAACAGAGTGTGTTTATGGATTCTAAATCTTGCCAAATCCAAAAGAATTTTTAAGAAAATACTCGAAGTATCTTGGCAACCTTGAACATATCATGTTTAAATGTCTTTAGTAGACAATGGGACCCTCCAGGAATTAAAGCTGGTATTTAAGAAAAAATAAAAAATGAACCAAAGCTAACGTTTTGAACCCATAATGAGAAGGAAAAGTGTAGACACAAAAGGAAAGTCCAAATCAAACACTATTTATAGGAAGTTTCCAAAAAAAAATCAGGGTCTTAAATTTTAATTTAATGTATCTGTTTCTGCCAAATATTAACTATTGTGTCTTTTGCATTTCTTTCAGGAAATAATAAAAGAGGCTGATGAGTTTTGGGTGTGGTTCAGCCTGCAAAGTCTCCTTATTCACAGGAAGCCACTCCTGCCTGGACTCACACAGCATCAGGAGATTGTCCACCACACTGTGATCTACATTGAGGTCTGCAGAAGAGGGAACAATATTAAGATGAAAGTCTAAATCAGCTCCAATTAAAAGATGATATTTCGCCAGGTGCGGTGGCTCATGCCTGTAATCCCAGCACTTTAGGAGGCCAAGGCTGGCAGATCACTTGAGGTCCGAAGTTAAGACCAGCCTGGCTAACATGGAGAAAACCTGTCTCTACTAAAAATACAAAATTAGCTGGGCATGGTGGCGCATGCCTGTAATTCCAGCTACTCGGGAGGCTGAGGCAGGAGAATCGCTTGAACCTGGGAGGCAGAGGTTGGGGTGAGCCGAGATTGCACCACTGCACTCCAGCCTGGGCAACAAGAGCAAAACTCCATCTCAAAAAAAAGAAAAGACAATATTTTATTTAAATCAGCAAGGATGTTGTCTATGAGGTCTTAGACCTGAAGTTCTCAAACTACTGTAGACGCCAGCATCCATCAATGCATCGCAGACCTTTTCTAGGTTTGGTCTCTCCATTATCAGGACTCTAGATTACAAGTGACAGAAAACAAATCAAATGGCTCAAATAACTGGCTCAAATCAAATGGCTCAAATTAACTGGGAGCATCAGGGTAGTTAGACTTCAGGCACGGTAGCTCAGTATTCTAACAGCAAGTGTTTTTAGCAAATAAGGTGGAAGCTAAATGCTCTTTTATGAGCAAGGCTTGGAAAGTCACATAACATAACTTTCACTAGCTGGAAGAGTCACAGGAAAGGAGAGGGGCATAGAGCCCACCTCTAGATTGGAGGAGTGTCCAACATCTGCAGCCATATTTTAAAACTGCCACACAGTAACTAACTCAAAATGCATCCTTGTGTTGGCTTCTCTCTCCATTTCCCTCTTTCCAGTCCTTCCACTTCAGTTCCTGGGATTTCTTCCATAATCTATCTGAACACAAGCTCTTGACTCAGGCTCTGATTGTGGGAGAACTCAACCAAAGACGCTCCCCATAGCTTCAACCTCAGACAATTTGGAGACCTTCCAGGTTTGCAAGATGTGGTTTGGTTTAGGCATAAATGAGCTCCAAATCGAATTCCCTTCCATTGGAATTTCTAATGGTCATTAGAACAAAGGAAACACCCCAAGATACAGTCTGACATAGTCACACACTCTTTCTTTCATAGGACTACTTGAGTTTTCCACTTTTATTTCTCTCCTCCTTAGCAGCTGCCTACTTTTACTGGGCAGAATAATACATGGGAGAGCTTTATAATAACCTTTAAATTCTCTACTTTATAAAGAGAAGGAACAATAATGAATGCATGAATATTAACACAAGTGAATGTTTCCCCTCTCTTTTGATTTGGCTTCATAAACCCTGTGACATGGCAGGATTTGGATCAAATCAAATTGTATGAAATCTGAGTGGTCTCACTTTTTCAAACTCCTCTGGAAATTCACATATGTTTCCTCTACAGGTGATTCATTTTTCTCCCATCCACTTTGAACATATCAAATACAGAATATGTCAAGCATAGCATCAATTTATTTCAAAATTCACCATTAACTAGAACCATTTTTAGATCCTGTGTTGTTGCCCTTCCCTAAAACTACCCTGCAGCATTTTCATAATAAAGAGCAGTTTTGCATGCTTAAAATCTCGAATGAATTAGAAATTATTTCCAAGAAATCCATGGGTCAATTTATAAGCAATAGGCTTTTTTTTTTTTTTTAAATTTTAGGTGTGCGTCACATTTTCCTACCTCCTCCAACTCTAGGTGATGGCTATTGATTCTGATTGTGGCTGAAACAATGATGATGAAGGTAATAGTGATGCTGATGATGGCAGAGGTGGCAACAGTGATGATGAAGGCGATGCTGCTGCTGATGGCAGGGGTGATAATAAAGTTGAGGGTGATATTGCTGGTGGCTGTGGTGGTGGTGATGATGAAGGGGATGGTGATATTGATGGTGGTTGTGGTGGTGGTGATGAAGG
>PVKP010017031.1:0-46947 GCA_004027715.1 Plecturocebus donacophilus
TTCCTAAACTAGCAAGGCATGACAATACTCAACTCCAGGCAATACAGAGAACCCCACAAAGATATTCCTCAGGAAGACCAACCCCAAGACACATAATTGTCAGATTTACTTGGATTGAAATAAAGGAGAAAATACTAAGGGCAGCCAGAGAGAAAGGCCAGGTTACCCATAAAGGGAAGCCTATCAGACTCACAGCAGATCTCTCAGTAGAAAATCTACAAGCCAGAAGAGAGTGGGGGTTAATATTTAACCTTAAAGAAAAAAACTTTCAACCCAGAATCACATATTCAGCCAAACTAAGTTTTACAAGCCAAGGAAAAATAAAATTTTTCACAAACAAGCAAGAACTCAGAGACTTCATTACCACCAGGCCTGTTTTGCAACAACTTCTGAAAGAAGCACTATATACAGAAACGAACAACCAGCATCAGTTATCCTAAAAACTTATCAAAAAATAAAGAAATTACAACAATGAAGAATTTACATCAACTAATGGGCAAACAGCTAGTTAGCGTTAAATAACAGTATTAAAATCACATATATCAATATTAAGCCTAAACTTAAAGGAATTAAATGCCCCAATCAAAACATACAGTTAGACAAACTGAATAAAAAGTTAAAACCCATCGGTACACTGTATTCAGACCTTTCTTATAGGCAAGGACACACAAAGACTTAACATAAAGGGATGGAAGTAGATCTACCAACCTAATGGAGAGCAAAAACAAAAACAAAAAACCCACATTTGAACTCAGACCTGGAACAAGCAAATTTAATAAATATTTATAGAACCTACCACCCCATATCCACAAAACATATTTTTTTCAATATTATATCATACCTATTCTAAAAGTGATCACATGATAGGTAATAAATCACTTTTTAGTAATTGCATAAGCATTTCACAGATTTAAATGAAATCCTGAGCAATAGAGCAAGATTCTCGTTCTCTCTCCCTCTTTCTCTCTTTTTTCTCTTTTATTCTACTTCTTTCTTTCTCTTAAAAAAAAGCTTCCCCTCTCTCTTTCTTTCTTTCTCTCTTTTATTCTTCAAAAAAGAAAAAAAAAAGACAGATGCCACAACTAGTTGCTAGTTTCAAGTCTCCTAATATCTTATATTAGTCCATTTTCAGGCTATGGATAAAGACATACCTGAGACTGGGCAACTTACAAAAAAAAAGAGGTTTATTGGACTTACAGGTCCACATAGCTGGGGAGGCTTCACAATCATGGCGGAAGGCAAGGAGCAGCAAGTCATGGCTCACATGGATGGCAGCAGGCAAAAAAAGACAGCTTGTGCAGGAGAACTCCCCCTTATAATAACCATCGGCTCTCGTGAGACTTACTCACTATCACAAGAACAGCAGGGGAAAGACCTGCCCCCATGATTCAATTACCTCCCACCAAGTCCCTCCCACAAAATGTGGGAATTCAAGATGAGATTTGGGTGGGGACAAAGCCAAACCATATCATTCCGCCCCTGGCCCCTCCCAAATCTCAATTCCTCACATTTCAAAACCAATCATGCCTTCTTAACAGTCTTCTAAAGTCTTAACTCATTTCAGTATTAACTCAAAAGTTAATGAACCTATAAAATCAAAAGCAAGTTAGTTATTTCCTTCTGCCTATGAGCCTATAAAATCAAAAGCAAGTTACTTATTTCCTAGACAACACAGGGTATAGCCATTGGATAAATACAGCCCAAATGGAAAGCATTGGCTAAAACAAACGGGATAAAGGCCCCATGCAAGTCCAAAATCCAGCAGGGCAGTCAAAGCTCCAAAATGATCTCCTTTGACTCCATGTCTCACATCCAGGTCACGCTGATACACGAGGTGGATTCCCTCAGTCTTGGGCAGCTCCACCCCTGTTGTTTTGCAGGGTAGAGACTTCATCCTGCCTGTTCTCACAGGCTAGCATTGAGTGTCTGCAGCTTTTCCATGTGAGTGGTGCAAGCTGTCAGTGGATCTACCATTCTGGGGTCTGGAGGACAGTGGCCCTCTTCTCACAGCTCCACTATGCAATGCTCCAGTAGGGACTCTGTGTGAGGGTTCCAACCCCACATTTCCCTTCTGCACTGCCTTAGCAGAGGTTCTCCATGAGGGTCCTGCCCTTGCAGCAAACTTCTGCCTGGGCATCCAAGTGTTTCTGTAAATCCTCTGAAATCTAGGCAGAGGTTCCCAAACTCCAATTCTTCACTTCTGTGCATTTGCAGGCTCAGCACCACATGGACGCTGCCAAGGCTTGGAGCTTGCACCCTCTGAAGCCATGCTCTGAGGTCTACAATGGCCTCTTTCAGCCACAGCTGGAGCAGATGGGACACAGGGCACCAAGTTCCTAGGCTGCAAACAACATGGGGACCCTGGGCCCACCCTACACAACTCCTTTTTATTCCTAGGCCTTCAGGCCTGTGATGGGAGAGGCTGCTGCAAAACTCTCTGACATGCCCTGGAAACATTTTCGCCATTGTCTTGAAGATTAACATTCAGCTCCTCATTACTTATGCAAATTTCTACAGCCAGCTTGAATTTCTCCTCAGAAAATGGGATGTTCTTTTCTATTGCATTGTCAGGCTGCAAATTTCCCAAACATTTATGCTGTTTCCCTTTTAAAACTCAATGCTTTTAACAGCACTCAAGTCACCTTTTGAATGCTTTGCTGCTTAGAAATGTCTTCACTAGATACCCTAAATTACCTCCCTCAAGTTCAAAGTTTCACAAATCTCTAGGGCAGGGGCAAAATGCTGCCAGTCTCTTTGCTAAAACATAACTTTTTGTTCCAGGTCCCAATGAGTTCCTCATCTCCATCTGAGATCACATCAGCCTGGATTTCACAGTCCATATCATTATCATCATTCTGGTCAAAGCCATTCAACAAGTCTCTAGGAGTTCCAAACTTTCCCACACTTTTCTGTCTTCTTCTGAGCCCTCAAAACTGTTCCAACCTCTGCCTGTTACCCAGTTCAAAAGATGTTTCCACATTTTCGGGTATCTTTTCGGCAGTGTCCTACTCCTAGTATCAATTTACTTTATTGGTCCATTTTCATGGTGCAGATAAAGACATACCTGAGACTGGGCAATTTACGAAAGAAAGTGGTTTATTGGACTTACACTTCCACATGGCTTGGGAGGCCTCACAATCATGG
The DNA here is from genome assembly GCA_004027715.1 of Plecturocebus donacophilus. NCBI lineage: Eukaryota > Metazoa > Chordata > Mammalia > Primates > Pitheciidae > Plecturocebus > Plecturocebus donacophilus. The sequence continues at coordinate 3,145 of PVKP010017031.1, forward strand.
TGGAAGGCAAGGAGCAGCAAGTTACATCTTACATGGATGGCAACAGGCAAATTAAGAGAACTTGTGCAGGAAAACTCCCTCTTATAATAACCATCAGATCTCATGAGATTTAGTCACTATCACAAAACAGCATTGGAAAAACCTGTCCCATGATTCAATTACCTTCCACTGGGTCCCTCTCACTACATATGGGAATTCAAGATGATATTTGAGTGGGGACACAGCCAAACCATATCAATCTGTAATTTTTTCCTTGCAAGTCTATTATCTTTTATTCCACTATTCTCATTATAGTACAGGTTCAAGGAAAGAGGAAGGTAACTGAAAATTTAATTTGCTATATTTAACTAGAGTTCTTACAATTATTTCTTTTGTAAATTAAATATTTCAAATACAGAGAAAGGCATACAATATAATAAACACCCACCATAAAGACTAAGAAAATATTACAGATATAGTTGAACTATGCCTTTTTCCCTAATCCATTCCTCTTCTCAACCAGAGATAACCATTATCCTGAATTTAGTGTTTACTAATCCCATGCACATATATTTCTACCATAGGTAGAATTCATGAGCACATAATATTCTTAACATATTTGACATAGGAGTGTCATTTGTATCCTTGTATGACTTTTTTCATACCATATTGTGGATGCTTTTATAGATTTATCCCAAAATGAATGTAGTTTTTAGATCATTCATTTTCATTGTTCTACAAAAATCCCACTGTGTGACTATACCATAATTCATCCATCCTTCTATTGATGGACAGGTTTCCTCTTTTTTCCACAATTACACATCATGCTTCTATAAATAATCTTTTGTAAAAAAACAAATTTATTGAGGCACAATATGAAGTGCACAAATCATAATATGAACTCAGTGTGTCTTTACATATGTATATACTCATGTAAGCCCCATCAAAATAAAATATTTCAAGGTCCCCAGAGGGCTCCCTTGTTCACTTTCCCAGTCAATATATTCTCCCTACCCAAAGGTAACCACCACTCTGATTTCCATGACCATAAATCAGTTTTGACTGCTATAGAAATTGGTAAGTAGAATAAAAAAATATGTACTCTTTTGGTCTGACTTTTTTATTCTTCATCATAGCCAAAGTGATTATTGTAAATTCATAATAAATTCATCCAAATTTTTGCACGTAGTTTTTTTTTTTTAAATCACTGTACGCTACTGTTATAGTGTATGACTTACATTAATTTATTTATCCATTTGACTGCTGACAGACACTTGGGTTCTTTCCAGTTCTTGGATATTATAAATAAAGTTGCTATAAATATTCTTGTACATGGCATTTGGTAAACATATAAATTCATTTCTTCTGGGTAAATAAGAGTAGAGCTGATGAGTCATAAGGTAGACTATATTCAGTTTTAGTAGATATGACCAAATAGTTTTCCAAAATGATTTGATCAATTTACACTGCCACCAGCAACAAATGATATCATGTGTTCCACTCATCAAATCATCAAGGTTTGATTTTATCATTTTTAAAAATTTTTAGCCATTTTGCCAGATATACAGTGATATTTCACTTAGGCATTAATTAGTAATTCCCTGATGATGACTAATGATACTGAACAACTTTTTATATGTATATTGATCATTTAGATACCTTTTTCAGGGCTTGTGTAAATCTTTTGCCCATTTGAAAAGTGAATTTTTTGGTCTGATTTTTTGGTAACAAGTTGACATATTTACCTACTATATAATTCATACATTTAATGTGCACAATTCAATTTTTTTTTGTATGGATATGTGCAACCATCACCACATCAATTTCAGAATATGTCAATATCACAAAGGTATTTCATACCTTTTGTCCATGACTATCCAATTTCCAATAACCCCAGCCCTAGGCACCCAATAATCTACTTTCTGTTTCTGTGGATTTGCTTCTTCCAGACATTACAAGTCATTGGAATCATGTAGAATTTGTTTTTTTGTGGCTGGCTTATCTTACTTAGTATAATGTTTTCAATTATCATACATGTTGCAACATCTATTAGTACTTCATTTCTTTTTATGGCTGAATTACATTCCATTTGGGAAAATACCAGATTTTATCTATTCATTCATCAGCTGATAGACATGCAAATATTTTTCCACTTTGTGGCTATTGGGAATAATACTTCAGTGAACATGTGTGTAAATTTTTATGAAGAATGTAGTTTCCTTTTCCTTGGAGATATATATATATATATATATATGTTATATATATATATACACATTAAGAGTAGAACTACTGAATCATATGGTAACTCTATGTTTAACCTTTTAAAAAACTGCCAGACTGTTTTTCAAATTAGTTGCAATATTTTACATTCCTTGAAACAGCGTATGAGGATTTCTGTTTCCCCACATCTCGCTCACACTTGTTATTATCTGTGTTTTTTCTCATATTCATCCCAGTGAGTGTAAAGAGGTATCTAATTCTGGCACTGATGTAAATTTCTAGGATAACCAATGATGATGAAGTTCCTCCATGTCCTTATTGGCCATTCATAGATTTTCTTTGGAGAAACGCCTATTTAGATTTTTTACCCATTAAAAAAACTGGTTTATCTTTTTTATTATTGAATTATAAGAATTCTTTATAGATTCTAGATGCAAGACCTTTATCAAACATATGATATGCAAATATCTTCCCTCATACTTGTGGGTTGTGCTTTCATTTTCTTGATGATGTCCTCTGAAGTAAAAACGTTTTTAAATTACGAAGTCCAATGTATCTTTTTCTTTAACTGCTTGAGCTTTTGATGTCATAGCTAAGAAACCACTATCCAAAGTCATAAAGACTTTCTGTGTTTTAAGCATTTTGTATTTTTCTTGCATTTAGATCCGATTCATTTTGTGTTAACTTTTGTGTATAGTGTGAGAGAGGGGACCAACTGCATTCTTTTGAACACGGATGTCCAGTTGTACCTGAATCATTTGTTGAAAATTATTCTTTCAACAATGAATTATCTTGATGCCCTTATCAAAAATCAACTGACTGCAAATGTGAAGGTTTTTACCTGGACTCTCCATTCTATTACATTCATCTATATGTACATTCTTATGCTAGTACCACACTGTCTTATTATGATTACTGTAATAAATTAATACTATTATGAGTGATAACTTACTGCTGCTTTGTAGTAAGTTTTGAAATGGGAAAGTGTGAATATTACAACTTTGTTCTTTGCCAAGATTGTTCTGGCTATTCTGCGTTCTTTTAATTTCGTATGAATTTAAGGAAAAGCTCATCAATTACTGCAAAGACGACAGCTAAGATTTTGGTAGAGATTGTGTTAAACCTGTAGATCGATCTGAAGAGTACTGCTATCTTAACAATATTAAGTCTTGTGATCTGTGACCATAAGATATCTTTCCAGTTATGACATCACATCCCCTTTAATTTGTTTCAACAATATTTTATGATTTTTAGATTATAAGTTTTATATTTATTTGTTAAATTTATTCCTATTTAATTCTTTCTGATGCTATTATAAATGGATTTTTTTTCATTTTGATTTTCGGTTGTTTATTGCAAGTACACAGAAATTCAGCTCATTTTTTGTATTGATCTTATATCCTGCAATCTTACTGATGTGATTAGTTCTAAGAGTTTTTCAGTGGATCCTAAGGATTTCCTATATATAAAATCATGTCATCTGCAATAAGAGTTGTAACTTTTTCCTAGATTCCTTTTTTTTTTAAATCTAGGTGCCTTTTATTTCTTTTCCTTTTTGATTTTTTTTTTTTTTTTTGCCTACTTATCTGACTAGAACCCCTAGTACAACATTTAGTAGAAGACAAGGGAGTAGCCATCCTTGTCTTACTCTTGATCATAAGAGAAAGCACTTACAAGATGTTGGAATCCATTTGCTTTTTTTTTTTAGCTTTTACATCTATATTCAGACCCTAGCACTATTCAAAGAACACAGAGAAAAAAAAGAATAAAAAACAAACAGAGCTGCAGAAAAAGTGTGGGAAATTTGTATGTTGAAACCTAATTTCCAAAGTGATGGTTTTAAGAGAGAAGGCCTTTGGGAGAGGACTATAAGGGGGATTAGTGCCCTTATAAAAGGTGCCCTTCTAAAAGTGGCAGAGAACCTAGCTGAATTATTGTTTGTATCCTACTGTTTTGTAAAAAAAAGAACTTGTAAGGAATGATACAGAATATTTGGCTGGATAATTTTTTTTTTTTTTTTGAGATGGAGTCTCACTCTGTCTTCCAGGCTGGAGTGCGGTGGCACAATCTCAGCTCACTGCAACCTCTGCCTCCTAGGTTCAAGCAATTCTCCTGTCTCAGTCTCCCCAGTAGCTGGGACTATAGGCACCCACCACCATGCCCTGATTTTTGTATTTTTAGTAGAGACAGGATTTTACCATATTGGTCAGGCTGGTCTTGAACTCCTGACCCTCACCTCGGCCTCCCAAAATGCTAGGATTACAGGTATGAGCCACCATGCCCACCCAGCTGAATAAATTTCTAAGCAAAGTGGTGGCTTGGCTTCCCTTGAATGCTTATAGTAATAAAATGTGAGAATAAAAATGATTTAAAGACATAATGTTTAATCAAAAGGAATGACAACTTAAAGGTTTGAAAAATTATCAGCCTGTCCATGCTGTAAAAGATGAGAAAGTGTGTTCTGGAGGGAACACAAAAGGTGTGGCTTGACTGGCAGGTGCTATTTGTCAAAACAAGGAAAAAAGTTACCCTGAAAGCGTATCACAGATCCTTGGGGCTGTCTCCCATTCTGTCTCCCAAGCCCAGAATGAAAGGGCCTAGAAGAGAGAATGATTTCAAAGGAAGGGCTGTGGGTACTCACAGGACCTTAGCACTTGCCGCCTGGCCCTGCCTTAATACTTCACTCCCCACATTCTGGTGCAGTGTTCCTTGGCTACCCCCGATGCAGTTCCATAGGCCCAAGTGCAGCCGAGGCTACAGCAATTACCCCTTCAGAGGGCACAGATAGTAAACACTGGTGGCATACATGCAGTACTATTTCCTCCAGTTCGCAAAATGGGGGTGTGGTCACCTCCACTTCTAAAAAGAGCTGCTTGGAGCTTCAGGTGTACAACTCAGGCAGAGGGTTGCTGTGAGGAAAGGGCCACTATAGAAAGTCCCCAATATGGCACTGCCTAGTGGAGTCATGGGGGCAAAGTCATCTCTGGGACTCCAGACTAAAACAGCCACTGACATGTGATTCCATCCTGGGAAAGTGGCAGGCACTCAACTCCAACATATGAGAACTCTACCGCCTAAGAGCCTAGGGCGCCTAATACCTACCCCAGTGTGTCCAGAAGGTAGGACAGTAAGTCAAAGAAGATTATTCTGGAACCTGAAGATTTAACACTGCCTTACTAAGTTTTGGACCTTTTGAAGACCTGTAATTTCTTCCTTCGTTCCTGTTTCTCCCTTGTGAAACGGCAAGTTCTACCCTGTGCCTGTCTCACCAGTGTATTTTAGAAATGCATGACGTTATCTGAATTAACAGGCTTACAGCTAGAGGAGTAATTTGGCTCGGAATGAATCATCATGGAGTCTCAACCATATCTCATTTTGATAATATTTGCACTAGACACTAGACTTCAGACTTTGGAGCTGATTCTAGAATAAACTAAGACTTTGGGGACTAAACTAGAATGGAATGGTGTGTTTTCCATGTAAGAAGGACATGCACATGGGGAGTTCAGTCAGGGTGATGGAAAAGATTTTAGAGGAAAAATTATAAGAAAATAGTCACAAACCTTCTTGGAAGATCATAGGTTTGACTTAGCTTCAGTAAAAGGTTTGGCTGAAGGCAGATGAATTCCCTTAAAAGCTTATGGCATAAATACACAGGAATGTAAAGGAATTTATCTAAATAGCTTGTTTACTCAGGTGCTCCTAAAACCAACCTTTAATCTTACATGTGGGGAACTACTAGGGGGTTGGCAAAGTTAATTACCCACTAGTGGTGTTTACTCAAGACCTTTGTCATTTAATCTGTACTGATAAATGTGAACTTCACTGGGTGGTCAGGGTCATGGTTGCTAACTCTTTACAGGACCCTTCTCAGTACTGGTGAGTGGTTTGGCCACCTAACCTGCTCTTTCACTGGATATTTGTGTCTGAGTGTATTTATCCGTCTGTCGCTGGGTCAGGGTGTACTCCTCAGATCCAGATACATGCACTTTGTGGGGCAAGGGTGATATGCTATGGTCTGACTGTTTGTGTTCCTGACAAAATCATATGTTGAAATCTAATTCCCAGCATGATGGTATTAAGAAGGTAGGGCCTTTGGGAGACAATTAGTTCATGAGTGAAGAGCTCTCATGGGTGAGATTAATGTCTTTATAAGAGGTCTGAGTTTGTGTGCCCTTTTCACTATCTGAACATAGATAGCACCAATTATGAAAATGAAAAAGGGCTCCTACCAGACATAAAATCTGCCAGCCTTGATCTTGAACTTCTCAGGCTATCAAACTGAGAAACAAATGTTTGTTGTTTAGGTATTTTTTAATAGCAGCCCAGAGGACTGAGATAATGTTTACTGGCCATTATGATTTCTTCTTCTGTGAACTGTTTATTCATATATTTGGACCATTTCACTCCTAGGTAGTTTTTTTTTCTTATTTATTCATAAAATTACATAACTGAATATTGATTCTCTATATGTTACATGTATTAGGAATATATTACTACAGTTTTTCTTTATTACTTTGTCTATTGTGTCTCCTGATTCACAGGAGTTTTTACTTTTAATATAGGTAGAGGTTATCAACTTTTGAGTTCAGAGCTTAGTTTTTTTATGTCTTAAAAATTCTTCCCTATCCCTAAATCATAATATTCTGCTTTTCACATTTAGAGTCTGTCCTCTAACCTAGTAGAAATTGATTTTTGCATAATATGAAGTCATAATCCAAATTTTTACATACAGATAATCAAAAATCCCAGCAGTATGTATTTAACTGTCTGGTTCTCATTTCATTATATGCTGCTCGAATGCATACACAAAAAATTTTATTATATTTTCCCTATTTGCCCATGTTCTCTTTAACTAAAAACTTACAGGTGAGATGGATGATCCTATTCATTTTTGTATCACTGGCCTTAATACATAGTGGTTACTTATTAATAATCACTGAGTATTGAACAGGAATAGACCAAAGGGAAAGAGGCAGCAGCACATAGGAATCATGTCATAAAGTGAAATGAAAAGAAACAATTTCAAAGGTAGGCAAACTTTCATCAAAAGCAAGAATTCCTTTTACAAATAATTAGAAACCAATAAAAAATTTTAAGCAGAAAAATGGCACAGGAGGAAATGTTTCTTAAAGATTGGCAAAACTTAAAGTCTGACAAAAGCACATATAATGACAATAGAAACAGACACCTACCCTACTAAGGGAGAGAAAATAAACTGTTATAACACTTAGGAAGGCAAACTAATAATATCTAGTAAAGCTTAAGATATGTACATTGTACAGCCCAGCAATTCACTATTTATCTTCACAAAACTCCTACATATGCATGAGAAGGCAGATACAAGAATATTTACTGCAGTATTATTTGTGAAAATTGAAAATCTGGAAACAATCTAACATATCGACAGAAAAATGAACAAATAATGGCAAAGTAATATACTGTAATCCCACTCAATAATTAAAATAATTAGAACTATATGTGTCATCATGAATAAATCTCAAAAAAAAAATGAATTCTGGCCAGGTGTGGTGGCTTACACCTGTAATCTCAGCACTTTAGGAGGCCGAGGCGAGTGGATCACCTGAGGTCAGTTCAAAACTAGCCTGGCCAACATGGTGAAACCTCATCTCTACTAAAAATACAAAAAAAATTAGCCCAGCGTGGTGGCCCATGCCTGTAATCCCAGCTACTTGGGAGGGTGAGGCATGAGAATCACTTGAACCTGGGAGGCAGAGGTTGCAATGAGCTGAGATCATGCCATTCATTGCACTACAGCCTGGGCAACAAGAGCAAAACTCCACCTCAAAAAAAAAAAAAAAAAAGATTAATTCCTATTAAAGATCCAAACTACATAATACTTTTATATAAAGTTAACAGTGTTGTGTTTTGTTATAAATACACAGAACTGTGAAAAAAATACAAAACCATGGATGAGAATAATACTAAATTTAGGACTGTAGTTACTTTGGGGCAAGAAGCTAGAGAAATGAAATCAGAGAAGCAACAGGATTATTAATATTTAACTCAAAAATATACAGATCTGAAAAAAATATAGCAAAGCATTAAGACTTGACAAAACTGAATGATGGGCATGTGAGCGTTCATTACATTATTCTCTTTGGTTTTCTAATGAAAAATACTCTGGTGGCCTTATGGAAAATAGACTGGAGTGGGGAGAAGCAAAATGGAAACAAAAAGGGCAACTAGAATACCTTTGAAATCCCATGGGAAATGACAAGCAGTGAGAGTGAGGCTAAAAAGAAAGGGGCAGAAGAAAGGAGTACACCTGAGAGATACTCCAAAAATAAAATTTGCAGGATTAGGTGACTGACTGGATGCAAGAGGTACAAAAGGAAAATTCAATGTCATTCTTCTTTAAAATAGGGAAAGTAGGAAGAGAGAGTTTTAAAAGATAGTGAGTTCCTTTTTGGAAATAAGTTTGAAGGGCCCATTCAACATCCCAGTGGAAAGATCCAATAGAAAGGAAGCAATATACGAAAGGGGTCAGCAGCTCAGGCTCTGCAGTCAGGTTTCTTGGGTTCAAATCCAGTTTGAACCAATTAAATACAATAGTTAACCACTCTAAGCCTCAATTTCCATGTTTACAGAAAGGGAGGATGTTAATAAAATCGCTATTTTTATAGCATTTTTGTGAGGATGAAACTATATAATGCCTTTCAAGTTCTGAGCAAAGTATCTGACACAGATTTATCACTCAATAAACGACTTTGGCTACTATTTACAACACTCTTTCTCAAGTATAAGACTTCTATCACATACGTCACTTAGGACACTTCAGTAATTCAACCTTGGTCCTGAAGAACTATTTCTATAAATTATATTCTGTTGTGTATACATGGTTTTATAAAATTTTCAAGATGCTTAATTTCACTCAAGTCAGCATCATTTTCTAACTCAAGAATATACCCTTTATTACCTGAAAGTATTATACATGAGATCTAGGCCAAATTCCTATAGAATTCTACTAAATACACACATTCAACAGCAAGTTGAAAGCACACAAACAATACATACATGCCAGACTCTTTCAGATAACAATAAACAAGGCAGAAATACTCCTAACCAAATTTATAGTCTATTTACTAATAAATAATTACAAAGCAGTGTAATAAATACTAAAACAAGAAACAAACAGGTGCTACAGAACACAGAAAAAAGAACACTCAGAATTTGAGAGTTAAAAGGAGTATCCTAAAGAATGGGGTCTCTAATGAGAGTAAGTAGTTGGCAGAATAAGGCAGAGAAGTGAAAGTTGGATTTAAAAAAAAAACAGTATCTTAACCCATTTATGCCTGAGGTTGGAATTTTTAAAATTTTTGCAATCAGACCATGGCGACAACCTTGAGCAGTAGGATATAAATAACTCCCACATGCTTAATGTTCCAATAATGGAACACGAGGCATAATTAAGCAGTGGGAACATTTTCTTCTAATACCTAGAATTAACAGACAGCACAGACTGTTGAAGAACCTGAAAAAAGTCTACCACATATAAAGCATGCAGTGCAAGTATGGTGTACTGAAGTATGAAGTTGGTGACATGCAAAAAAGAGACTGGGAAGAACCTTGAAGTCATACTCTTTATGATGCAATTAAATGAGCCTGCTTAAAAGTGCTTAACACAGTTCCTGGTAAAAAAATAAGCACACATATTAACTGTTAAACACTCATTTGCTATTATCTAACACTCTCCTACTTTTTGCCACAATTTGGAATCAGACAATACACCCACGAAGAAACATGTTCCAACCACTTTTCCTTACTTAGTTTGGTTGCTAAAAAACTGTATATGTAGTACTTATTAAATGTCTTAGAGAGTCTGTTCTTTTATTAGTAAAATGGGAACATTAATACCAACCTTGCAAGCCTACTGTAAGAAATAAAGCTAGCATGAAGAGTTCCTAGGAGAGTGATGGAAGACATAACTAAGGACTTCTGAAAATGACTTCTTTTCAGACAGATTGGCAGGTAAGCCACAGAAACCGAAAAGAAGGAAGATTTAGTTATGCTCTAGGGTTATGCAATAGAAATGCCTTAGAAATTTTGTCACCTTAGGACCAGCTTCCTTTAACAGGGTAAGATACACACACCAACAATGTTAAAATGACAATAAAGGAGTCAATACCATTCTGATGATGTGTTTACTTTTTCCTAATGTGCAAGCTTTTTCAAAAAGGAAAAACTAATCTGTAATTTGCTTTTTTCACAACTACCTTATATTAAAAGTTTTGAAACAAAATCTAAAATCCCATAGTCCTAAAACAACTAGTCTCATTTTACATATTTCTTTCCAGGTGCCTTCAAAACAATAATTAGAAGGCTTTTCTACTCCGTATTACACTGTTCTGATTTAAGACCTACACCAAATAGATATAGTATTAGCAATGTTTTTGAGAGTACTCACTTTTGCAAAAGCAAAGAAACTCTCTGGACACACTAAACAAGACACTTTATCATAATTTGATTTATATTCAATCTTCAAGTATCACATCTGGGATTATTAAAAAGGCACCCTGTTGTATAGATTTTATAGTATGTAATTTTTGTCTGATTCTAATTTGACTTCCTTACAAATTAAAACATTTATTTCTAGCTATTCTTTTTCTTCCAAATGATGTCACTCAGTGGCAACTGAATTCTAAGAGAATTTTATTGATATTAATCCTAAGTGATAGTATCACAATATATTTGAGAAAAAAAGTTATCCAATGGCATCACTTCCCTAAAAAGTAAAGAATATTTTACCAGAAATAAACTAAAGGATAATCTTAAAATCAAACAAAATATTTTTTTCACACTACTACACAATTATTATCATCAGAAAATCCTAAGTCAACTGAAAGTCAAGTTAAATTTCCTAAGATAAAAACAGCTAAAATGAGTATAAAGAGATTATTTTATAATTTTCAAATAAAAAATCCTACAACATCACTAAAACAAACTTTAAGTTCAAAAGAAATGAGAATATCCTTAGGACTTCTTACAGAGAAGACTTTACTCAGTGTCAGTATCAAATGCTACTAAATATCTGCTTAGGGCTCACACCCTTAAGAATCTTTCATTATACTTCAAGATCAAGTCATTTTAACTTGCTGATGCTAAACACTGAATTATCATACTATGAGTATTCCTAACATTAAGGTTATTTAATTGTAGTCTCTCAAGGATACATCTAATTTTTCTAGTCCTCGTTATTTAACAATGTAAAAATGCCAAGAAATTAGTGAAATATACAGGAAGCCACATAAATAGGTGTCCAAAAAGCCCCAGAACTACTAAAAGAGCAAATCTTATGCTTTCAGTCTTGAAATACAGTAAGGCAAAATGCATTAGTGTTTAAAATAATCTCCACTATTTAATGACTATCCACATAAAACATATTCACTACCTCTGCCGCTCAATCTTCAAAGAAAATGGTAAATTAGGTATAAAACAAGCAACTTAATTTTACATTGCATTTCAATACCAATTAAACAACTGGATTGATCAATTACATTTCTTATGTAGAAATTTCCCAAATATATCATCCAGTTATATATGTACATCTTTCTTCATCTCCAATAACATGTTTTAAACTACCAGTAAAAAAAATCCTACCTTTGAAGTTCTTTGAAGTTGATCACCAACATATGTTTTACGAAACTGATCCAAGAACCACAGAATTGCAAGCTCTATTTTCTCATTAGAACACCGAGGCAATCCGGTATCCATTAAAGATATAAGCTGAAAAACTCTTTTCATGAAGGAAAAAAAAAGCTTCAGTACAAAACCTTAGAGAAACAACATTAAAACATTTACTATAAATGTAATATAATATATAATCACTGTAAAAAGTGGAAAAATACAAAAGTATATAAAGAAACTATTTTTTTAATCATCTGAAATTCCACTGCTGAGAGATATAACTTGGTCTAATTCCTTCTAGTCTTTTTTTTCTAAGACATACACATACATGCACATAAATGCAAAACTCTGTATGTATATACAGATATTATTTTACTAAAAACTGATAAAATAAATGCATGGTATACACATAAAAAAATCTTATACATAGATAAAAATTTTCAGTGAAAAAAGAACAATATTAAATATGTCATTTTTTGTTTCACTTTTTTACTTAATCTTATATTTCAAAATAATTAAATATTTTGAGGTCATGACTCAAAGTTCAAAAAAATACCGAGGTACATCTATCAAAAGTTATATCCTGTCTTCCATGAATTATAAAATTTTACCTTAAATAAACTACAAGGTGATCTTAACAAAATCAAATATTTCTAATACCAATTAAACTATTATTAAGAGAAAATGATAAATTTTCTATTTATTATTATTCAAAACTATTATTATTAGAAAATTATTAATGAACTGAAGGTTATGTTAAATTCCCTAGAGAAAAAGCTTAATTCAATATAATGAAAAACTTACTGCAGAATCTCAAAAAAGAAATCCTTCAATATTATCTATTTTCATTAAAATTTTCTGGTGGATGACTGCTAATGAAATCAATGTAACATGATAATTTTTTAAGAGACAGAAGTGAGGCAGTACCGTTTACTTATTTGCACAAAAGCAGCTCTGCCTTGCCTGACACACCCAGTTTCTTCCATATATGCACACATAAACATATATACACGCATTATTAATAGTTTATCTGTCCTTCCAGAGAATGTTTTATGTATGTTCAAGCAAATATGATTATATATTCTCCTCCCAACCTTTCTGAACACATAGAACATACTACCCATATGGATCTAAGCTTAGCTTTTTCCATTTAACAATCTATCTTAGAGCTCTTTACACATCAGACATAGAGGTTCCTCATTCTCTTCTGCAGCTTAACATTCCATTATATGAATACACCATAATATTTTCAAACATTCCCTTATTGATGGACACTAGGGTTGTTTACAAGTTTTTTGCTGTTACAAAATTCTGCAATTAACAATCTTGCATATGTAATTTCACACATGTCCATCTATAACATACATTTTAAAAAGTCAAGCTACTCACTCAAACAACATAAATTATTGTAATTGTGACAACTATTACCAACGTACACTCCCTAAAAATTGAAATAACTTATACTCCTACCATCATTCCATAAGAGTGTCTATATACACCTAGACAAGATAATTCAGGATGACAGAAAATTAGAATTTCTGGAAAGCTGAAAAATGGCATCTTGGTATATTTTGATTTGTAGATCTCTTATGTATATGAGGTTAAAATTTTTCCATGTCATTTTCTGTGACATGTTTGCTCATATCCTTTGCCTATTTTTTTCTATTTGGTTATCTTTTTATTACTGAGTTTTACAAATTATTTATCAGAGGGTTGTCCCCTTTGCTTATAATTAAACCATAAACAATTTTGTGTTTCATTTGTCTCCTGACTTTATGACAAGGGTCCCCAACCACTGGGCTGCAGACTGGTACCGGTCCATGGCCTGTTAGGAAGCCAGTTGCACAGCAGGGGTGAGCAATGAGCAAGCAAGCATTACCACCTGAGCTCCACCTACTGTCAGATCAGCTGTAGCACTAGATTCTCACAGGAGTGCAAATCCTATTGTGAACTGTGCATGCGAGGGATCTAGGTTGCACGATCCTTATGAGAATCTAATGCCTGATGATCTGAGGTGCAACTGAGGTGAACCAAACTAACTCCATCTTAGATGTAAGCCTGACTAACTCTATCTTGGCTTCTCCTCACTGCCATTTCTCCCTTGAATGCATACCTGGGCCACACTGTGCTGGATCATGTTCTACTTAGAACTATAGAAACACAACCTTTGTAACCATACCCAGCTTGACAAGCCCACTTGCTATTGTGAATACCCCCTTGATTGATTACATGGAAAGTACTGAATGTCCCCCTTGGTAACGCAATCATGCAAACTGCTTGTGTATACCCTCCTTAGTTAATCAACAATCATGGGAGCCTCTTGCCTCCTAGTTCAGCCTCCTCCCCTAACTTGCTGATTCTGCTTCTATAAAATTCCGCTTTGCCCCCTTACCTTGAGCAACGTATAAAAAGAAATCAAACCCCGAGAGAGTCTGAGCATGAACTGACTCTTGGTTGCTGGCAAGAAAGGACTCACAATCGGATTTCAGAGTGTGGCGCTTTCCTAACAACTCGCTCGGATATAACACAACAATTTCATCCTGAAACCAATCCCTGCCCTGGTCCATGAAAAAACTGTCTTCTGCTAAACTGGTCCCTGGTGCCAAAAAAACTGAGGACCATTGCCTTATAACATTTAATGCCAGGCAGAAGTTTTTTGTTATTATTTTTCTCATGCAGCAAATTCAATCAATTTTTACTTTTATGGATTTTGCATAATAGCAAAGTCTTACCTGAATCTGAGGTATTTTCATGATTCTTTCTTTTTTTGACATTTAACTCTATGATACATTGGGATTCATCTTGATTATACAGTGTGAGACAAGGATCTAACATTATTTTTTAAAGATGTCTACCCAGTCGCTTCAAAACCATTTATTTCCTGTAGAGTCTATCTTTTGTTCACAATTATGAAGTACTTATCATATATACTAGGATTCACTACACTCAGAACACTTACTGAACTTTTTATTCTTTTCTACAATCCATCATATTACATATATCTTGACCAATTATTTTTACCATATTATGAAATAATATTCCAAAGCATTGTTTTTAATGGTTGCATAAAATTAAGGCTACATCAAAATTTAATCATCTCATTTTGGATAACAATTCACATTCCTAAGTTAAAAAAAACTGCTTTCTTCTCCTTTACCCTCAATGACTTCTCGAAACTAAATGTCTAGGTCACAGCATATGAAATTAAAAAAAAAAAAAAAGCTTGCTATGTACTGCCAACATGCTAAGAATAAATATTTTGCCAAGTGTTTTTATAGTGATTATTTCCTATATTTATTAATAAAGCTACTTATTTAAAAGTACCCTTTGCATACCAAATATCCTCAATACTGCTAAGATTTATGGAGAACTTGCTTAGGAATTAGATTTTATAACCAGGTTTTAAAGTTTTTTCCTAAATTGATGTGTGATGTGTTTATAGTCTAATTTTGAGAGGAAGGGTGAAGCTAAATTTAAAATCTGTATACTGGTGAATTAGCAGATTATTGGAGTAAGTTTTAGTTAAATAAGTAGATATATACATCAAACTTCATCTCTGGAGCCAAGTGATTTGTCAAGTGATTTAAATAAGATGTATCTTGCTTTTAAATTCGTTATTGCATAGGACCTCCCTTCTCCTGCTCAAGTTCTTTGTTGATTTTATGTACTTTCTCTTGTTTACATTTATTTCCTTTTTATAGCACACATTCTGAAATTCAAAGAAGATGTGGAACAAAAAGTTTGTTGGGGTGCCTTTCCAACTCATATTAAGCTGGTGATATGTATTTGCCTAAGAGACAATGATATCCTCACCAGGAGAGTAGGAAAGAGTTCCCAGAGGATAAATGATCCATTTGTCAAAGAAGTTTTGGCAGTTGTACAGGTTCAGCTGCAAGTGTCTGAAATCCAAAATAACAATAGCTTAAATACTATAGATGTTTATTTCTCTCTCAAGCAAAAATCCAGGGTAGTTCCCTAAAGCTAGTTGGTGCTCCAAAATGTATCAGGTTCCTTCTATTCTGTTGTTACACTTGCCTCCACAAGCCCATTGTGGTCTAAGGCAGCTTCTTCAGCTCCACTTATTAAGTCTACATATGTTTACACATAACATTCAACTTACATTTACAATCATTTACATTTACATTCACATTCAACTTCCCAGAACATAATCAATTTGCCATACCTAGCTGCAAAACAATCTAGTAAATCTAGTCTTCATTCACAGTGGCCATTTGCCCAAGAAAACAATCAAGCACTTTATTATGGTAAGGGAAAGGAAGACGAGAAGAAAGACAATTGACAGTCTCTATCACGTGCCCCTTGAAGATGTGCTGCCACCTCTAATAAGTGTGGAAGACTAATGCTTACACAAACCAATGTATATATGCAGGTTAAGTAACCCTTTTCTGAAACGCTTCAAACCAGAAGTGTTTCAGATTTTTAATTTTTTTGAAATTTGTAATATTTGCATTATACTTACCATCTGAGCATCCCGAATCCAAAAATCTATAATCCGAAATACTTTAATGAGCATTTCTTTTAAGCATAACCTTTGAGATTCATGTTGATGCTCAAAATGTTTCAGATTTTGGAAGATTTAAAATTTTAGGTTTTTGGATTAGGGATGCTTAATGTATGTATAATATCCACTCCCAGTTTCAATTTAGTGTCCTACATATATTATTCCTTTATATTAAATTACTTCTGGTAAAAAGCATAGAATAAAAAGATAAATAAATAATTTTGATCCAAGTATAAGCATGCCATTTCAAACACAATGAAATGAATTTTGGATAACCATTTCGAATTCTCCTAGGTATCCAGCTAAATAAGTATTTATTCAGTCAACAAATTTGAGGGCCTCTTATATGCCAGATTTGTGTTAGACATTCAAAATACAAGAAAGTATAAGACATATATATCCCCAGTCCTCTAGAAATCTATAGTATATCAAGAGGAAACTAAAACAAGCAGTTAGAATAAAGAATGGCAAGTGCTACAGCAAATGCTATTTCCTAATGTTCTAGGATGGAAGAAGGCAAAGCCATAAAGTGCTGCGACAAAGAGGAAAGCATGTGTAGCCATCTAAAGGGGCGGGGGACTGGGCACGGTGGCTCACGTCTGTAATACTAGCACTTTGGGAGGCCAAGGCAGGTGGATTACTTGAGGTCAGTAGTTTGAGACCAGCGTGGCCAACATGGTGAAACTCTGTCTCTACTAAAAATAGATAAATTAGCCAGGCATGGTGGCACATGCCTGTATCCCAGGTACTTGGCTGTATAATGTTCAACATGGCTACAATGTAGTGAATGGCAGAAAATGAGGCTAATGGGACAGGCAAGAGCCAGAT
Organism: Plecturocebus donacophilus; assembly: GCA_004027715.1. NCBI lineage: Eukaryota > Metazoa > Chordata > Mammalia > Primates > Pitheciidae > Plecturocebus > Plecturocebus donacophilus. The sequence continues at coordinate 20,342 of PVKP010017031.1, forward strand.
CCTGAACAGCCTGATAAGCCCATATCTCAAAAACAATGAAGTCATTGCACAGTTTAAGCAAAGCACTGACATAATCAGATCTGCACTTTAGAAAGATTACTCTGCTGTGGAAGTAGGGATTCCATTTAAAAACTGTACCATTTACCCAGGTGAAAGATGATAGTGGCTAAACTGGCAGAGGAGATAGGATAGGTGGACTGAGATAACTAGAAGGTAGAACTGACAGGACTTGACGACTATATGAATGTTGGAGAGGAAAGAAGGGTAAAGTTAGGGATAATTCGAAATTCAGGCTTGGGAAACTGAGTGTACAGTGATGAGACACATGAAGAGAGCCAGGGCTGGCTGTGGATAAAAATGATGAGTTTCCTTTGAGTCACTGAATAAAGAGTGCATGTGGGATACAACGTCTCAGTGAAACAGCCCATTAGGTGTCTGGAAGCCAGAAGACAAGAATTACTAAAACAAAATAGAATCACTGAGCAATGTTGAGGGCCTAGTTGAGGTTAACAACAACATATCAATTGACAAAGGTTTCTATCCACAGAAGTATGCAATTTCTTTTACTATCACTCAGCAAATTAGAGAAAACCCTAAATTCCCTCAGGGTTAAGGTTTTGCCACACAGAGGAGATAAAATACAGAAGTAAACAAAACAAAGCTTATTCTTTCCCTTACTCTAGTAGAATAAACAACATCAAGAGGTAATAAGTACTAGTAAGAAAAATAAAGTGGAATAAAGATGTTATTTTGGATAGGGAGGTCAGTGAAGCTCTCTTTGAAAAAGACATCTGAGTACAGATCTGACTGAAGTGAGGGAGAATAGTTTGTCCTTGAACAACACAGGTTTGAACTGTGCAGGTCCACTTAAATGCACATTTTCTTCCGCCTCTGCCATCCCTGAGACACGAAGACCAACTGCACCTTCTCAGCATTTAAGCCTACCCAATGTTTAAGATGAGAAGGACGAAGGCCTTTATGAAGATCCACTTAATGAACAGAAAATATATTTTTCTTCCTTATGATTTTCTTAATAACATTTTCTTTTCTCTAGCTTCCTTTGTTAGAATATAGTATATAATACATTTAACATACAAAATATGTTTTAATCAAATGTTTATGTTATCAATAAGGTCTCCAGTCAGCAGTAAGCTATTAGCAGTTAAATTTGGGGGGAGTCGAAAGTTATAGGCAGATTTTCGACTGTGTGGGAGGTTGGTGCCCTTAATTCTCACATTGTTCAAGGGTCAAATGTACTATACAAACATCTGGAAGAAAGTACTTTTAGCAGAAGAAAGAGAAGTGCAAAGGCCCTGAAGTGAAAGCATACTGGTCATACTCAAAGGACAGCAAGGAGGCCAGTGCTGAATTAAATGGGAAAGGGTAGGAAATGAGGTCAGAAGAAACACAGGATACTCTGGGCCATCACAAGGGCCTTGAAATTTGTCTCAAGTGTGATAGGAAGCCACTGGAGGCTTATGAGTAGGAAAGGAGAGAAATATCTGATCAGAAAGCAGTTGAAGTTATTTATATAATAATAGGGTTTGAGAGAGATAGAAGAAAACTCTGAGCTAGTTTTAAAGTCTTGATAATGAGAGATGACTGTGAGATGAGTAGGTGAGAGTAATGAGAGACAGAGGATGGCACAACTAAGTATAATAGGTCTGAAAGAAGCAAGCACTCTACTAGCACTAGCAGATATTTATGCCTAGTGTTCCATTATTGGAACTCAGAGCATGTGGGAGTTATTTATATCCTACTGCTCAAGGTCATCGCTAAGGTCTGATTGCAAGAATTAAAAAAATTACAACTGCAGTCATAAATGGGTTAAGAGGACACATGATGAATAATACAAAATCCCTGGGGAATCTCTCAAGAAGTTTTCATTTTAGTCATGATAAATGAAACTAAAATGACGACAGAGTGTCTTTGTTTAACTAGAATTATGTGGCCTGAGTGTAAATGTATTTATTTGCTATATTTAAAGTAGCATGTTTTAATCATATTTATAAATCATCACAATGTTAGGAGATTTTATGACTAACAAACTTTTCATGCCAAAATAGCACATAAATTTTTGGCAGGAGCTTCACAATCTTCTAATCTGGTAGTGTTCTCCAAGGAGCTGGAATGCAATTATATACAACATATGTACTATAGTTCCAATGACTTGGAACATCTTCATATGAAAGTGATTTTTTTGTAATTTTACATAAGACATAATTCTTAATTTAGAATATCAATATTGTAAAATGCATATTTGTTTCCAGACTGTTGTGTAAGTCCTAGAATATGCCCCACCTTGAATTTGCTTGGCCCTGCCTGCACACCAACAATCCCCCTATCACCTCTCACCTCACCCCTGGCTTCAGCCACTTGCCTTGTAGCCCCAGAGAAGACATACACAGTTTCTGCAGTTATAAATCTTCCCGGAAAACAGAGACAAACCACCATTCCAGTTCATAGCTCCAATAGGACCAATTAAAGCTCTGTCTCCCCAACAGCTCCTCAAAGAGGCCAGGAAACACAACTAAGAAGTATGGAAAAGTTAAATACCCCAGGAGTAGACATTAACCAATAAAAAACGAGACATAGAAAGAAGTCAAAAGATATACTGCTTGTCCTTACGCCCCACAACCATGAGCTGTTCTGAAGCTCAAGTGGTTTCATGTGGCCTCTGGGGGAAATTCCTACAAAAGCAGGCAACCAGTTGTATTTTCTCAGTAATACACCACCTTACATAGTTGGTTATCATTATTCACAGTAGTTATGTTCTATAAAGTCAATGTGAACATTGAATTTGTGAATAATGAACCATTACTCCATGGTAAGATACAGAATTAGGTTCCTGAAAGCCTCTGGCAACAACATTTTGGTCAATGGATCACAATCTTGTTTCATGTGTGTTTCTGTTTAAAGAGGCTTTTTCAAATATATTGTTGACTTGTTAACACTGGACTCACAGCCTGCTGTAGTATTCACAGTACTCCCAATGGTGCCCAAACAAAGCCTATCTAACCCATGTATGGCACATGACAGTCTTCTTGTATTTAGGAACACTGAATAGCACTTTAACAATACAGCTGGGCTACTTTAAACACTGAAAACACCAACAAAAAGCACAAAAGTATGACAAATGTGGCTCTAAACGGAATACAAAAGGGACAATTACTTGCAGTATGAGAGCTGAAGCAAGAAGGCAGAGTATCATCTTGTTCAACCTCAGTTGGGAAAGTGCAACACAAAACTCGAATTTTTTCATCCCTATGCACATGTCTGCAAATGACCACAAAAGCATCATGAGTACTGATTCTGGGGTTGAAAACAACTTTTATCAAGTAGGCAAATTCACAAAAAATAGAATCCAGGAATAAGGAGGATTGACTGTATTTGTTTTCTCTTATCATCTCATTTACTTTCCCTTTCCTCTTATTCTTTCTTCTCTGAAAATGTACTCTTCTCCCTTACCTCCAGTAAAATATTAGCCCATGAACTTCATCCAAGGCTCTGTTTTCCAGGGAATGCAGGCTAAAACACAAATCTTAGTTCAGTATGTTCAATATGTTTGCTGCTTAAATAAAAAAATAATTTGTTTTCTCAGTGGCAAATATATACCTACTTTATTTCCTAATATATATTTTCTCACGATAGTGGCAGTATGTATTTCTCTACTTAATGATGAAAACTTTTTAAAAAATTAAACTATAGCAAAAAGTATACTTAATTTCCACTTTATTAAGTATGTAATGTTGTCTTAAAAGATGGTACAGAAGCAAATTTTTTGCTTGGTTGAAAATTAACTAAAGCATTTTAAGGAGGCCCCAAACACCTATTATTCATATTCTGAAGTAATTTAATTTGATATAGAAAATAATAAATCTTAGAAAAACCAAAAATATTCGTGGTCCATGCAGATTCATATTTTATTGAAGAAACGGTTAAAGGTTGAAAAGGGTATAGAACAAAATTAATGTTTTTATCCAAAGTACAACAAATTAAGCACTTAGAAATATATTTGAGAATAATAATGAAGGAGAATATCACAACTAGGTATAACAATTTTAAAGACTTTAATAGGGTAAAAATATATAACAATATACTTTTAAGATCAATGGAAAAAGTATGAAAGGCCTGAAAAAAGATGTAATAATTTTGTATAAGCTGTAAGTGGAACTTCAAATCAGTAGAGGGTAGGATTGGCACTCATTGGAAAGTTTGGAAAAAAATATATGAAACTAGATAAATGTCAAGATATATTAAAAATAAATATAAAAAGCTATTGATAAAACAAAAGAGACTTGGGAGAAAATACAGGTGGCTATTTTTATTAGCCAGAAGTGGAAAAAAAATCTTTCTAAATATAAACGGCAGAGAAGTATGAAGGAAAAGTCCATAGATCTGAATACATAAATATTTAAAGCCAGTAAAGAAGAAATTTCTGAAGTAAAAATATGGAGAAAATATTTTCAAAATAAGGAGCAAAACATTAAGATCTCTGATACATATATGTGTGTGTCTGTGTATACACAGACACACACACACACACACACACACACACACTGAACTCTTATAAATAAGTTAGAAAAGATCATCACAAAAGAAAAGCAGGCAAATAATTTAATCAATATGGATATAAAAATCACAAAGATGAAACCAAAATGGCAAAGCTGGGAGTGGAAAACAATGTTTGATACCACTAGTAACCAAAGAAATACAAATTGAAACAATTCATTTGCTACCTTTAAACTAGCAACAATATGAACCCTACTATCTGGCAGTCCAATGACTAAAAAATGGTAACTATCATACACTTTGGGTTCAGCACAGCAGTCCCCAACCTTTCTGGCATCAGGGACCAGTTTCCTGGAAGATAATGTTTCCATGGATGGGGTTTAGGGCGGTGTGGGGTGATGGTCTCAGGATGAAACTGTTCCACCTCAGGTCATCAGGCATTAGTTAAGTGTCTCATAACAAACATGCAGCCTAGATCTCTCAAATACGCAGTTCACAATAGGGTTCACACAGCTATGAGAATCTAATGTCCCTGCTGATCTGGCAGGAGGCGGAGCTCGGGCAGTAATGTTTGCTCACCTGCAGCTTACCTCCTGCTATGCAGCCCAGTTCCTAAGGGACCCTGGTTCAGAGGATAAACTGGTCCTTTTTCAGAATACCATGTGGTAATGTGTATTGAAAGGCTTTAAAATCCTACGTAGACTTTGACCAGCCATTCTGCAGTTAGGAATGAACTCTAATACAATTATGTCAATCTATATAAAGATATAACTTAAAATAATTTAGTTATATCTAAAAGTAATTTATAATAAGAAAAAATTGAAGAACAATCTAAAATTCCAAAAACAAGAGTCTATTTAAATTGCTGTACAGCTTAGAAAATTTAATGTCCAGGTAAAATGTTCATATTGTATTTGATTTTAAAACTGGTGTATGTATATGTAATATATCACTAATTGCCAGGCACTGCTCTAAGCATTTAAAAAAATTAATTCCTTAAAATAACCCATAATTAGGTATTGTTATTAGCTCCATTTTATATTGTTTTGTAATGTTTAAAAAAAGTTGGAAAACATGCAGTAAACATATACCCATACAAATTAATTAAAAAGACTCAAAGGGGCTTTACAAAATAATAGTACTGGTTATCTCCAGATTAATATATGATTTTTATTTTCATTTCAATTTTTAAGTCTTCAATAAAACCATTTATTACTCTAAGGAGATTTGTTATTAAAAATAAATTAAAATATATGGAAAATCAACTCACTTGTATTATTCATATATAGAAATTTTCCTCAGGTTGGAATAGAAACTTGAAGGAAATAATTCAACTGCTTTTTCCTAAGCCTGTGGCCAATAGGTGACAAAGCTTGCAATGGGTAATTGACTACCTAATACTTTCCGACCAGACATATGTCATCCAATTTTGCCACCCAATTTTGCAACCTTCCCAATGCACAACAACTGTATGTGCTTTCTCAGATCCTAGGTAATAAAAAGCAACCTAAATCTCTATCACATTATTTGCACAAATACATACAAAGTATTTCGAGTCTAGCACTTAACTAGAGATTTGACTTCTACAAGTCACTTAATCTTTGAGCCTTGGTTTTCTCACCAATAAAAAGGGAAATAATATCTTCCTCAAAAGGCCCCATACAAAATGTCTTAGCTCATAATACTAGTTCAATAACTAAATTTTTTTAACTACTTAGTAAATTTCTGTAAATTACACAGCTCTTACTTACCGACAGGATAATTCTCCATCCATAGCATCATGCTCATCTGTACTGGTATATGTTAATCTTCCTCCTACAACTGTCCCAACTAAGTATACCAGCCATGCAAGACGTCCTAATATAGGATAAGAAAGAAAAAAGTTTAAGAAGTAGTCACAGAAACATAGCTTATTTTGGAGGAAATTCCAAAATTAGCACAATGATTTAGTCTTCCAAACAAGTGATAAATTATTGTGAACTCAATTCTTGATAGAAAGCAGATGGGTTTTAAGTTTATCAGGGAAGAACAGTAAAAATGGCATAGAATTTAGAGCCAAATAAAACTAATTTGAATCCCAGTTCTATGTGATCTTGCATAAGTTACTTATCTCTTTAAGTCTTAGCGTTTTCATTTGTTAAATGGCAAAAACAATATCTACAACAAAGACATGATTGAAAATAAATTTGATTACAAAACACTAAACTGTCTAGGACCTGATCTGTTTATTCAGTCAAAACGTACTCTTACGATCCAAGGACCAGTATCTTTTCTGAACGGTCAATGTCATGATAGTACCAATGGGATCATTTTAAATATTTTTCCTGCTTGGAACACAATAGATAGTAATGAACTTATTCCTTCTGTATTTCTATGTACAATGTATAAAAAAATCCAAGATTTCACATTGTTTGACAGTAGCGTTAACTTCACAGCTGACAGTAGTAGAGGATTAAATAGCTTTAAAACAGTGGCACAAATGGCAATGTCTACATTGGTCTTCATAAATCTTACTTTGAGGGCAGCTGAAATTGACTAATTTAGAAATGCAGGTATTTATTAAATGATTTTGGCTTAAGGTATATTATTTTACATCTCTGGATTCATTGATCTAGGTATTAGATCCTCCAGTACTTCTGAGACCTTTATGAATAATTAATAACATAAAATTACCTTGATAAAAACATTTTTTTGCTATTCTTAGAGACTAATTTTTCAAAGATGAGTGGGCTATTTCATAACACTGAAATCAACCATTTCTAATTAAGAAAACTTTTCAAGTAAGAATTTTTTTTTTAAGTTATGGAATTGAACAATGAAGAAAAGAGGCTATCTGTGCTTGTTAGAAGACTCAGAAAGGACAAATAAAAGGCAAAAAAAGAACACATTCTTTCTGTTTTCCCATGGATACTAGCAGTCATAATTATACTACAACTAATCAACAACTCTTTTATAATTTCTGGAGAGACACATAAACCTATTAGGGTGACAAGCTTCCTGTAAATTAGAAATTTAACCTGGCAAGTATTCACAACCTTTATTCTCTCACAAAACAACAATAAATCAGAATTGACCAGTTATGCAGCCTTATACATTAGGAATGTGAAACAGATTAGGAGAACAAGAACACTAATTTGATGAAGGAATCCATTAAAAAACAGACTCAAGTTTCATCATATAATTCATGAAAAGGGTAACAGAATAAAAAGTTCATGTAGGGAGTTAAAAGTATCCAGAAAGCTACCTTATGAATTTCAAAGTGTTTTAGTATCAATGTAAAAGTCTATCAAATAAGGTCTACCCTGATGACCCTGCTTTCTCTGTAGGCTCTTTCAAGTGATAGCTGCTTTATCTTCCACTTCTCGTGTATACTGGGCCTTGAATATGGAGTAGGTGATCTTCATGTTCCTCATTTCTTACAGAACATTTTCTCTTTCTTCATTATGAAAGCAATCATATTTACATCTTAAAGCATCAACAACACTAACAAATATCCCTTCTTATTGCAACTATCTACTCTCCTGCAGATTATTTCCCGTTTTTTGAAAGTATTCGTTTTTGGCTGTCACTCTTTCCAACAATATTTATATCATAATCACTAGTGATTTCAACATCTACAAAGATGAATCTTACAACTCCAACAATCTTTTGTTCTACTGGGAATCTTCAATCCATGAGCCCATCACTTTTTGAACAGCTTCATTGAAATATAATTCACATACCAAACAAGTAACCCCTTTAAAGTACGTAATTCAATGTTTTTAGTAAATTAACAGGGTTATGCAATCTAATTTTAGAACATTTTCATACTAGTTGTCATTCTTCATCCTACCTCTCTGCTCCTAACCCCCAAGCAACCACTACATTGTTAACTATAGTCACCCCACTCTATTAAACATTAGAACTAACACCTTTTATTTAACTGTATGTTTGTTTATACTCATTAACCAACCTCTCTTCATCCTGCCCACTCCAGCCCACCCACACACCATTCTCAGCTTCTCTTCTTATTCTACTCTTTACCTCAATGAAATGAATTTTATTATTATTAATATTATTATTATTATACTTTAAGTTCTGGGGTACATGTGCAGAACATGCAGGTTTGTTACACAGGTATACACATGCCATGATGGTTTGCTGCATCCATCACCCCATCATCTACATTAGGTATTTCTCCTAATGCTATCCCTTCCCAATTCCCCTATGCCCTGCTAACCCTCCCCTAGTTCCCCACCCCTGACAGGCCCCAGTTTGTGATGTTCCCCTCCCTGTGTCCATGTGTTCTCATTGTTCAACACCCACTTATGAGTGAGAACATGCAGTGTTTGGTTTTCTGTTCTTGTGTCAGTTTGCTGAGAATCACGGTTTCCAGCTTTATCCATGTCCCTGCAAAGGACATGAACTCATCCTTTTTTATGGCTGCATAGTACTCCATGGTGTTTATGTGCCACATTTTCTTTATCCAGTCTATCACTGATGGGCATGTGGGTTGGTTCCAAGTCTTTGCTATTGTGAACAGTGCCACAATAAACATATGTGTGTGTGTATCTTTATAATGGAATGATTTATAATCCTTTGGGCATATACCGAGTAATGGGATTGCTGGGTCAAATGGAATTTCTATTTCTAGATCCTTGAGGAATCGCCACACTGTCTTCCACAATGGTTGAACTAATTTACAACAGTGTAAAAGTGTTTCTATTTCTCCACATCCTCTCTAGCATCTGTTGTCTCCTGATTTTTTAATGATCACCATTCTAACTGGCATGAGATGGTATCTCAATGTGGTTTACTGTTGTTTTGTAGTAAATTCTGAAATAAAAAAAATATGAGTCTTCCAATTTCATTATTTTACAAGATTATATTGGCTATTTTGGATCTCACGGAGTTCTATATGAACTTTAGGACCAGTTTGTCAATCCCTGCAAAAAAAGTCACAGGATTTTAACATGGATTGCACTGGATCTGGAGATCAATTTGAAGAGTATTGCCATCTTAATAATATTAACGTCTTCTGATTCATGACCATGAGAAGTCTTTCTGCTTATTTAGGTCTTTAATTTCTTTCAACATGGTTACAGTGTCAGTACGTAATTCTTACACTCCTTTTTAAAATTTATGCCTATTTAATCCCTTTTGATACTATTTTAAATGGACTTCCTTTCTTCCTTACATATTTAATTGCTGTTAAAAAATAGACATACCACTGATTTTATTTATTGACCCTGTATCCTGAAAGTCTGCTGATCTCTTTTATTAATTTTTGGGAATCTGCCATTTCCTCACTCTCTCTTATATCCTTCACATATTCTCTACCCTATGTACCTAGCTTAAATTCTATTGTCAATCATTATAAATCTCTAACTTGCATTTACATTTAGTTCCTCCTTTGCTATGACATACTCATCTTACAAAACCATAACCGTTTATGTTCAGTACGCCACTACTCTTTGCCAGTATTCACACAGCTTAATATAACTGGGAAAAGATATACTATGCTGACCAGTCTTACTTACCCTTGGTGTCACCTTCTCAGGCCTTACCAAGATATCCTATCAATTTTCAATACCTACCATGGTAGTCTGTCTTCAAATACTCATCACTGATTCCTTCCTTCCATGTATGTATATGCCATCAAGAGGTGGAGTTTATTCTTCTAATCTTTGAAAACTGGGCCAGACTGCAACTGCTCTGACCCATAAAATGTGGTGAAAATGACATCATCCTAGTACTGTGCCTAACCTTTACAAGAACTGGTAGATTCCTCCAGAATCTCAGAGAATGCTCACTCTGGGGAAGACAGCCACCATTTAAGAAGACCATACACCCTGAAACCATTATACTATTGAGAGGCCCGAACTAGTCATTTGGAGAGACTGAACAGAAAGAGAAATGCCCAACTAGATAGAGTATACTAATCTAAGCATTCCAGCCCATACACCAGACTAGTGAGTAAAGAAGCATTCAGGCAACTCCAGCCCCAGCTGTCATCTGATTACAATGACTGAAAGACCCCTAAAGACAACCATCTGAGACTTATCAACCCCCAGAACACTGAGAGATAATAACACAATTGTTATCTGATAAGCCATTAAGCTTTAGTAATAGATAACATAATCCCCTCAACATTTCATATCCTCCTTCCTTGCTTCATTAGTTTACATTTTAGCACTTAACATTTCCTAACATATTTTATGTATTGTAAACTGCATGAAAGCAGGTGTTTTTGTCTGTTTTTGTTCTCTATTGCATCTCCAGAGCCTAAAACAATGCTCTGCATATTGTACATTATCAACAGATATGGGTTACTGAATTAAGAAATCATTATATAGAAAATATAGCATGAAAAAGGAAAGAAAAGGTTAACACTACCAATTTAGTAAATGCTTTAAAATGTGGACCCATTATTAATGAATGGTAATGGTAATCATATTTCTATTGCTTAAATTAAATAAAAGCAATACAAGATATGATATAGTTGATCCTCATTATTCTGTAGATTCCATTATTTGTGAATTTGCCTATTTTGTAAAATTTATTTATAATCCCAAAATCAATACTCACAGTCATCTGCAGATGTGCAGAGTAGTGAAAATCTGTAGTTGTCCGGTACACGTTTCAAGCCCAGGGCAAACAAAATGAAACTCTGCCTTCTTGTTTCAGCTTCATAATGTAAACAAGTATGCTTTTAATGGTCTATCTACTGCCACATTTTTTGTTTTTTGTTAGTGATTTCACTATTTAAGATGACCTAAGCATAATGATGAAGTGCTATGCAGTGTTCCTAAAGAAAAAAAGCTTGTTATGTGTCTTATATAGAGAATGCACGTTAAATAAGCTTTGTTCTGGCATAAAAAAATAGTGCTGCTGGCTATGAGTTCAGTGTCAATGCATCAACAATATATATTAAATAAGTTGTCTTTCTACAAAAACATGCGTTAAAAAAGGTTATGTGTTGGTTGGCTGATGAAAACGCTGTGGTCAGAGGCCCACAGGAGCAATGGTTTGGTATTTGCTAATTTATTGTTCACAGTGACTTTATATAACATAACTATCAAACAACAACAATAAGCAGTATTTCTCAGAATTTTACAGAGGTCGCTATTAACAGACTATGCTCCAACTGTGTGTGGGATATGTTATATGCTTCATGTAATGGATGTGAATCTGAAACATTCCAAGTATGACTTTTGCTGAATGCAAATGTAATATTTTACCTGTTCTATGGGAGTCACTCTTTTATTCTTTTTTAAATATCCTATTGTAAGTTATTTCTCAAAATGAAAAATACTGAAATGTAAATAATTATCTTCCTTGTATGTTTTATCAGTTTAGATTTTTAGATACCGGTTTCTTAAAATAAGCTTTATTATTATTAAAAATAATAGCAAACATTTATATAGTAGTTACTCTGCACTAGGCACTGTTCTAAACATTGTATCTGTATCTACATTCATTTAATATTACAAATCTCTATTTAAGAGTGCAGAGCTGTGATTGAAATCTAGGTAATGAATTTCTAAAAGTTCATTCTCAACCTATTATACTTCTCAAGACTGGTAAAAAGGAATGCTCCAACAATACAGTTGTCAATTAGCTAGACAGACTTCATGATCCAACAATATCTTATAATCCAACAATCTCTTAAGGGTTTAACATATTATGAGCCCTAACCCTGAACTGTTCTCTAGCTGTCTCCTGAGTCTTAACCACAGATGAGACTGCATATGCTTAGGGGATCATTACCAGGGAAACATTTCACACTTTTTTTGATTCCAAAAATGAGATCCATAAAATGAATATTGGTTGATATAGCTGAATTTAAAATAAGCAAGCTTAATTTTGGGGTTTACCAATAATGTAAACACAGAAATACCTGCCTACAAGACCTTGATAAAACATGTCTACCTGAAAATAGAAAAAGACTTCACCATGCATGCAATTTGTTTATATTTCTCTATTGGAAGATAAATATGTTTTTTAAAAAAAGAAGCAGTACAATTTAGCTAATAAGAGCAGAGCCTAGGTTCAAATCCTGCCTCTAGTACTTATTTACACTAGCTATTTAATCTTACAAGGATAATAATACCTGGCACACAGAGTCATGACAAGCACCAACTGGTATTTTGCATATAACATATGAGAAAGTACGGTAAGTGCTCAGTAAATGTTGGCTAGTATCACTATTACTAAATTGTCATCCCCTTTTAAAGTGGTTCTGTATCAGACCTACAAAAAAACATAAGACATACCAATATGTAACATTCAGGTTCTTTCTGTGCCTTACTTCAGATGCTGCTCAAGAAAATGAAGTCATACAGTAAGAATTTTTAAGTTCTTTCCTCTCTACCAAGAGGCTTATTACTAAAGCTAGTTACAATTAGCCATATACACATTTTAATGCTGTGTTAGTAAAACAAACACCCTGCAAACAGAAAAAAAAAATTTTTTTTTTCCAAGTAAAAGACATTTCAGGAAAACATTCACTAAGTATCTACTTTGTATCATGTTCTATGGTACGGATATAATTAAATACAAAAGTGTATGGGAGACTGTGGGGCAGAGGAGAGACTCCATGACCTGGGAACTGAACGTAGTGAGAGGCAGATAAGATAGAAGAAAAAATCAATAATTTTTGCTATGCAGTATTTTGAGCACCACTGGCTAATAACAGAACAACTAAATATAACGAACATCTAATAACAGAACATCTAAATACAAAATGTGAATTTCTCAAAATTTAAATTTGTACTAATTTCTTTAGCCTTGAAATTAAACTTATTAGATCAAAGAATGCCTTGCAAAGATAGCATGTGATTATGAGCATTTTCTTCTAAAATTACGGTAAATTTTGAAAGGAAGTTTATTTAGAGAAAAATAGCGTATTTATTCCATTTTAGAAAGCAATGATTTCTATTGTATAAGAAATAGAAACGCAGATTATTTCTTAAGGCTTACAAATCAAACAAGTACTGAATGAGTTAGGATTAATGTTGGAAATAAACTGAAATAAAGACATTATTACTGGCCAGTCACGGTGACTCAATGCCAGTAAACTCAGCACTTTGGGAGGCTGAAGCAGGCAGATCACTTCAGGTCATGGGTTTGAGAACAGCCTGGGCAGCATGGCAAAACCCCATCTCTAACAAAAATACCAAAATTAGCTGGGTGTGGTGGCATGAGCCTGTAATCCCAGCTATTCAGGAGGCATAGGTGGGAGAATAACTTGAACCTGGGAGGCAAAGGTTGCAGTGAGCCAAGATCGCACCACTGCAGTCCAGCCCAGGTGACAGTGAGAACCTGTCTCAAAAAAAAAAAGACATTATTATTAAGCTATCAAATATAATTTTCGTATTTAGGTGAATGAGAAACAGTATTTCTCATAAATATTAAACTATTTCCTAAACCTGAACAATTTTAGAATCACAGTGTTCCAAACATGTTAAGAAGTTACTTTGGGAAATAAGCTACTAACTAAAAGAAAAATACTGTATGGTCTCATACATATGCAGAATCTTTTAAAAAGTAGAATACATAGCAACAGAGTATAAAATGATGATTACTAGAGGTAAGGAAAGGGAGGAAATTAGGAATTAGGTCAAACGGTACAAACTTGCAGTTTTATAGGAGGAGTAAGTCTACTGATGCACAGCATGGGTCCTATAGTTAATAATACTTTATTTGCTAAAAGAGTAGATTTTAAGTGCTCTTACCACAACAATTTTAAAGAGGGTAACTATGAAAGGTGATAGGATAATTTGGTTGACTGTAGTATTCATTTCACTATGTATTTCAAAACATCATGTTGTATACCTTAAATATACACAAAGTTATTTTGGTAACATAATTACATTCACAAAATTTAAAGAACCATGTAAATATACATATCTAAATTGCTTTTAGAGAAAAATATCTGCCACATGAGTTTCATATCTATAAATTTTTAAAATCTCATTTTATAATAATACTAAATTTCCATTATAATTTTCCATTTTTCTATTTATTCTGAAATGTTCAGGGTACTTGTTTTAGCAGCTGTTCAAACATAGAACATTTTTTCCTTAACAAAATAATTATTGCTGTAATAATCTGTAATTATGGTTTATAACTGCAATAATCCCAAAGAAATTAGTCATTACCATAGATCACAAGTAATCGTTAACAACTGTTAATGACCTATTTCTTAGGGATTATTGTTTTCGTAAACCATGACCATAACACCACAAATACAGAAGAGCAAGACAATATAATACAAATGAGATCATAATATAATAATAAACTTATTTTGTAACATTAAAAGCCATTAAGCATCTAAATTAAAGCACACATAACAAGAGCATATAATTTTCTTTGTTCAACACTAACTGAAGTGTTTACACACCAAAAAAACTGAATACTACTACACGCAGTGTATAAAAAATATAGCCACATTAGGCATTTTTCATAATATAAAACAATCAATTTTGAGCAGACCACAAACACCTCGAAAAGGGCAGACAGATTCCTTCCCACTGCCTTTTGACTAATACTATTAAAACTTTTCTAAGTACTAGGCATTATATTACAGACTTTGATATGTTATTTTACTGAAACTGCATAGTATATGCAACTATAAAAACTCCTTCAGTTTATATTAACAAAGAATGTTTGACATTTTATTCAAGAGACAGTCCTATTTGATACCACTAAATTATTTCAACTAACCCATTCATATATTTTGAACTAATTTAGACTTTCATTCGATATCCTTTTGAAGAAAAATAGGTCTTTTCCAACCGAATCTCTTTACATTTTAATGTAGTAATTGATATATATGAAAACATATTTGTAATGCATATGAAGTGTAACAAAACAAATACCTACCCAATAGAACAATCAATGCATTACCAATACTGTCACACCTACCTCCATACCCTTCCCTAAACTTGTCCTTTTACCTTCCACCCTAGAAATAACCACAATCCAATATTCACTGCTTATTATTCTTTTGGTTTTTTAAAGTTTCATCACATATGCATATATTCCTAAACAATACACTTCAAGTCTCATTTGCTTGGAATCTTTATTAAGTTTCAAGCTGTACATAGCTTCCTGAGAGCTGCTTTTTATTCCATTAAACGTCTTATCTCTGACACATCCTTACAAGGTATAGTTCATTCATTTTTATTGTTATATAATACTGTTTAATTACATTATGCTCTATCCATCTTCATGTTGCTGGGCATCTGAGCTGCTTCCACTTTTTGCCATTATAAACAATAATGCTATGAACATTATTGCACGTCTTGTGTACACCTTTTTTAGAGCAGCAATCCCCTACCTTTTTGGTACCAGGACCGGTTTCGTGGAATCCAATTTTTCCAAAGACTCCTTAGGAAGGGGAGGTGACGGTTTTGGGATGAAACTGTCCCACCGTAGGTCAGCAGGCATTATATATATTAGATTCTCATAAGGAGAATCTGACAAGGAGCGTGCAACCTAGATCCCTCACATGAGCAGTTCACAATAGGGTTCACGCTCCTATGAGAGAATCGTAAATGCCGCTGCTGATCTGACAGGAGGCGGAGCTCAAGCGACAATGCTTGTTCGCCGGCCGCTCACTGCCTGCTGTGCAGCCCAGTTCCTGGCAGGCCATGGACCAGTACCGCTTCGTGGCCTGTGGTTTGGGGACCCATGTTCTAGAGGACATATGTAAGGGTGCAAGTGTCAGGTCAATAAGTATTCATATGTTTCACTTTCCAAGATTACATCAAATTCATTTCTATTTCATTTCCAACTAATTCCACTTTATACACCCACCAGAATTGTGTAAGAATTCCTTCTGACTCACATTTTTCTACAAGATTTCTTATGATTTTATTCCAAGTAGATTGGAAAATATATTTCATGTAGTCTATTTCTTTTATTAGTAATGAAGTTGGGCATTTTTTGAATATATGCACCATTTAAGTTTTTCCGCCAGATGCCTATTTGCTATTGATCATTTTCCTAAATAATTGTTTATTTTACTGATTTGTAAGAATCTTCTTATATTCTTCCAAATGGTGATTCTTGCTTATTGTGTGTGTTGGAAATATCTTCTAAGTTCTTGTCTCTTTCTTTTTTAAGTCAGTCAATTTTAGTAATTATTTTTTCTAGAAATTTATTTCCTTATTTATTGACCTTAGAAAATAGCAAGAATGATTTTACCTTTTAAATCTTTGCTGTATCCATTATTACATATCCTCCATTTGTTCCTAATAGTATATCTTTGTAAATCCTTTCTTCCTAATCACAAGAAGCTTATCAACCTTGTCTTTTTAAAGATCTAACTTCTGATGTTTTAATTCTACTGAATCTTTATTTTTTAGTTCATTAATTTCTGCTCTTAGTTTCCTTCTTTCTTTGTTCTCAGGGTTTAATCTGTTCCTGTCATTCTAACTTCTCAAGTTAGATGCTTAGGTCTCAACATTCTGGCCTTTTTTCTTTTCTACATAAGCTTTTTGGCCAATAAATTTCCTTTGTATTAAGTCTTTCACTATATTCCAAAAATGTATTTCTTCTGTATTAGTGTTCATTCTATTTTTAAATTTTCCTCAAGATTTCTTTTACCTCATACTTAGAAGCATATGTTTTAAATTCTCAAATGTATGAGGTTTTGTGGGGCTTTTGTTTTGTTTTGCAATTTAGTTTTTTTTAAACTGATCTGCAATTTAAACTACATTGCAACAACAACAACAAAAAAAAGCGGTCTCTGTGACACTGAGTCACTGAAATTTGTTGAGATTCACTTTACATACTAATATTTAGACAAATTTTTGAAAACATGCCATGTGTCCTGGAGAAAACTGGTATTTTCAAATTGTTGGTTTCAGTGTTTTATACATAACAATTCATTAAAGTCTGTTAATTATACAGTTCAAATCCTGTCTAAATTAACTAACTTGTTATTTATTTGATATACCAACAATTAAGAAGTGTACTGTAACCTTCTATTATGATGGCAGGTCTGTCCATTTCTCCCTGTAGGACTACCAATTTTTGCTTGATATGTTTTGAGACTACTTCATTAAGTATTACATATCTAAAATTGTTATACAGGTTGAGTAACCCTAATCTGAAATGCTTGAGACCAGAAGTGCTCTGAATTTTGAATTTTTTCAGATTTTGGAATATTCGCATGCTTGGATGAGAATACCAATTCCAAACACCCAAATTCTTAATGCTTCAGTGAGCATTTCCTTTGAGCATCATGTCAGTGCTCAAAAAGTTTTACATTTTTGAGCATTTCAGATTTTAGATTTCTGAACTTGCAGTACTCAACCAGTCCCTTTCTGGTACACAAAGCATTAGCTCTAGTTGTAATAATGCTTTTTATCTTAAAGTCATTTTTGTTTAACAATGACCCTAGCCTCCTATAGGTTCATATTTGCATAGCACATTTAAAAAAATCCTTTTCCCTTCAACTTTCCATGTTTTAAGTATGTAATTTATAATTAGCATTTGGCTATTTAAAAAATATTCTAATTCATGATCTGGTTTAACTATAAATTTAACTCATTTATGTTTATTGGATTAATAGATTTCTGGAACAGTCCTACCGTTTTTTTTCTTTTATCATCTATTGTCTCTGGTTCTTTATTTTCCTCCTTTCTTGGCTATAAAAAATTGAATTTGCTTATTTTCTATTTTATTATTTTCCCTTTGCTGGGTTATGGAAGATAATCATACAGTTTCTACTCTTTCACAGTTGTTATCCTTGAAGTGCTGTCATTTTCATTCCCTTCCTAACTGAGACAAAGACTTAAAGTAATTTTAATTCTCATCACTCCCCCTACTCTCTCTCTGACATGCTTGGTCTTTTGGTGTTTTTATTCTGTTCTTTTTTAATTCCACAAATAAAACATTTTTTTTTAAATACAGACTATACATGTTAAAATACATGTGTTTACAGCCAGGTGCAGTGATTCATGCCTGTAATCCTGGCATTCTGGGAGGCTGAGGTAAGCAGATCATTTGAGGTCAGAAATTCAAGACCAGCCTGGCCAACATGGTGAAACTCCATCTCTACTAAAACAATATAAAAAAATTAGCCAGACATGGCACATGCCTATAGTCCCAGCTACTCAGGAGCCTGAGGCAGGAGAATGACTTGAACTTGGAAGGCAGAGGTTGCCGTGAACTGAGATCACACCACTGCACTCCAGTCTGTGCAACAAACAAGACTGCATCTTAATTTATGAGTTTACCAATTTCCATGTACTCCTTTTCTTCCTTCTGGGATCATGTCCCTTTTTCCTCAAAAATAACCTTTAAAATGTTTCATGAAAACCTTTAATGAAAGGTCTGCTAGTAGAAAACCTTCTGTTTCCATTGTCTGAAAATCTCCATTGTTCATTCTTGAAAGATACTTTTGCTGATATATAATAATAGGATGGCAGTTTTTTTGCTCAGTTATTTGAGAATAATATTCTAACATCTTATGGCTTCCATTTTTACTGTTGAGAAGTGAGTTATCAGTCCAGTTTACATTACTTTGTAAGTGATCTTTCTTCTCTAGCTGCTTTTAAGATTTTGTCTTTGGGGTTATATAGTTTGGCTAAAGTGTTGTTTTTGTTTCTTATGGGTGTATGTTGGGCTTGCTGTATTGATGAATTCACGTCTTCTATTAAGTCAAAAAAAATCTCAGAATTTTTTCAGTTATCACCTCTCCTCTTTCCTCTATTCTGTCTTTCTGGGACTCATTTTGACATACCTGACCTTCTCATTCCATCCTTTAATGTCTCTTTTAATATTTTCATTTTCCTTTTATCCTGCAGTCTTGAAAATTTCTCCAGTTCTTACTGCCAGTTTGCTAATGCTTTCCTCAGTTGGGTCCAATTTACTGTTTAACACATCCATTAAATTTTACTTCACAAAGTTTTCAATAAAAAAAGCTTTCTCAGGTCTTTTTCATATCCTCCTGGTTTTTTTTTTCTTCACACTCTTGCTATTTGCTCATTTGTGATTCTTTTTTTTATTTCTTTAAACATTTCACATATAATTACTTTACATTCCCATCCAATTCCAACATCTTAAGAGTCCTTAGGAGATAGGGTTTCTACATCAAATAGATAACTTAAATTATTATTGTTAGTGCTCATTCGTGGCAGCTTATTTTGTTGTTTATGTGCTGGCTTTTATTGTTTTTGTTTATTATGAACACTTGCTTATCTTAATCTACCCAAGGCCCTAAATTATGGTTGCTATCCTTTAGAGAAGGTTTTAATTCACTTCTGCTGGAAGCCTGGGTATCTACCAATTTAGAACCATTTTATACCTTTTTGAGGGTTCAACGTAATACAAGAGTCTCAGGTCTGGCACACCGATCTTGCTACTGGCCTAAGGCTTTGTCACCAATTTTATCATTTATATTGATAATCTGTCTTTGACAGCAACCCTGCCTTTTGCCCTTGTTTGCTGTTTGACCACTCTGATTAAAGTTCACTTTTTGATCTGGGTGATGGGAGAGGTTGGGAAGGAAGAGGTCAGAGAAAGGAGAGACAGAGAATCATAGAGCAGAGGAGTGAGAAGAAAAAAAAAAACTAAGAAATTTCATGTACTTACTGTAAGCCCAGGATCCGACTGTTCTGCAGCTAAAAGGCCTTTCAGAGGATCTAGCTGACCACACTGAAGTTATTACTAACTCTTTACTTTTGAAGAACCAAACACTAATTGTCTGTGTTATATACGAAAAAAAAAGTGATTTAATAGGTAGTTGGCTAAACACAATCCAAATTATAAAATAACACAATCCAAACTAATGTCTGCCCACAGAACACATATCTGAAATGATAAAATATTGCCATTGTGTCATCAGTCAAAACAAAACCAGTAACACTACAACACAAGCTTGCAGGGTCACCTGTAATGATACTCAACTGTAAGAACAAGTTGGGACTGAAATCCAGCCTGTATTCTACTCACCATTCTATTTACTTTAGCATGCTGTTGCACTGGCCTGGATGAAATGGAATGCTTTTCTAATTTGCACAAAGGTACCAAATGTACTACTGAGCTGGTGGAAGAGTAAAATAATCCTCAATGTCCAAAAATAATGTGAGGGCTAAAATTTAGAGATAAGCACAGATACAACTAGAGAGTTTGAGCTTCTCCTCTGATGGCCAAAGGAAAAAGCCTAGGAAAGGCCCAATGTGAGAAGTCCAAAAGAGCTCATGCAAAGAGTTACACCCTAAATGAAAATACAAAAAAAAGTGCCCTAAACAAAGAAAGACAACACAGAAGCCTGTGTGACTTGACCTCAGTGCTAAGTGTAGAGGAGGAAAAAAACCTTTAAATCAGACCTCACATGGTTTGTGGTCTAAATACCAGTGTGATATGAAATTTTCATTCTAAGAAAATACTTTAAATGGAATTAAGTTGGTGTCCCTACCTACCCACCTCCATCTACCAAATGAACTAAACACTCCAGTTAAAAGACAGAGATAGTCAGAATGTATTTTTTAAAAGAGAACAACTACATATCACCTATAAGAGACACACTTTAAATATAAAGATACAGACAGACTGGAAGTAAATGGATGGAGAAAGATATACTACATAAACAGTAAGCATATGACAACCGTGGTTACAGTAATATCAGATAAGACAGATTTCAAGAGAAAAGGTCAATTAATAAGGAATACATAACAATTATAAAGGTTTACATGATGCAAAAATTGATGGAATTAGAATATAAATAATTCCACAATCATATTTGGAGATTTTAACAACCCTCTCTCTGTAAACAACAGAAGTAGACAAAAACATTAGTAAAGACAAAGAATATGTGAACATTATCATCTTAATTTCCTTTTATATAATATTATACCCAACAATAGCAAAATACATATTCTTTTCAAGTGTATATGCTACATATGCCATAGGACATAGCCATATTCTGGATCATAGAAGTCTTAATAAATTTAGAAAGGCTAAAATCATACAAAATGATATTTAACCAAGGTAAAATTTAAAAATCAGTAACAATAACTAGGAAAACCCCATATATTTGTAACTTAGAAGCACATTTCTACATAATCCATAAATTCACAAAGAACAAAGAAATTACCTTTAAGTGAAAACAAAAATAAAATAACAAGACTTGTGGGATGCAACTAAAGTAATGTTTAAATAAATATTTATAGCTTTAAATGTTTCTATTAGAAAAGACCAAAAATCTAAAACTCAAAGATCTGGAGTTTGCACCCAGAATTAGAAAAGGAATATTAAATAACATCCAAAGTGAGTATAAGACAGAAAATAATAAAGCTGGGAAAAAAATGAAATAGAAAATGAACAAAGAATAAAGAAGATCATTGAAACTTTTTAAAAATGGTTCTCTGAAAAGACCAACAAAACTGATGAAATTCTAGTTGGGTCACTCAGAGCAAAAGAAAATACAAAATTATCAATCTCAACTTCAACTTCTGAAGATACTAATAACAATGGAATATTAAGAATAATTTTATTCCAATAAATTAACACATTGAGCAAATTCTTTGAAAGACACAAATGACTAAATTTGACCCCAAGGGAAATAGAAAATTTAATAGCTCTATGCTGATTAAAGAAAATGAATTCACAATTGTAAACCCTCTTGGCCCACTAGCTTCACAGATGAATTCTATCACTCTTAAAGAAGAAATAAAAGCAATATTACACAAATTCTTTCAGAAGCTAGAGGAAGAAGAGGGAACACTACCTGACTCATTTTATGAAGCCAGTATTACCATGTTACCCAAACCAGGCAAAGTCACCACAAGAAAACTACAAACCAATATCCTTCATAGACACTGATATAAAATAACAAAAGTGTTGCAAATTGAATTTAACAATTTCTAAAGAAACATTATATTATGACCAAGTAGGATTTATCCTGAGAATGCAAAGCTGGTTTAACATTGAAAAATCAATTAATATAATTCAGTACATCCATAAAATAAAGGAAAAAAGTCATATGAATAGATGCATAAAAAGTCTTTTTTTTTTTTTTTTTTTGATATGGAGCCTCACTGTCATCAGGCTGGAGTACAGTGGCACGATCTCAGCCCCCTGTAACCTCCGCCTATGGGATCCAAGTGATTCTCCTGCCTCCGCCTCCTGAGTAGCTGGGACTACAGGCATATGTCACTACGCCCAGCGAATTTTTGTATTTTTAGTAGAGGTGGGATTTCAGCATGTTGGCCAGGATGGTCTCAGTCTCTTGACCTTGTGATCAGCCTGCCTCAGCCTCCCAAAGTGCTGAGATTACAGGCATAAGCCACCGCACCCAACCAAAAAGTCTATTTTAAAACCCAAAAATAATACACTATTGGTTACAAATACCCTAAGGAATTGAAGAGAACATCCTCAAACTTATGAATGTCTTCAAACAGCATACAGATAGCATCATACTCAACAGCAAAAGGTTCAATGCTTTCTATTTACAAATGGGAGCAAGGCAAGAATGCCCCCTTCTTAACACTTTTATTCAACACTGTACTGGAAGTCCTATCAGTAGAATAAGACAAGAAAAATAAATAAAAGACATGGAGACTGGAAAGATGACATGAAACTATAGTTGCAGACAATATGATCACATAGACAATCCTAAGAATCTATAAAATACTTATTAGAACTAATAAATTTAGCAAAGTTATAAGACACAAAGACAAAATTCAATTCTGGTTTAATAGAGTAGTAGAGAATAATCAGGAAATTTACAATAGCATCAAAAATGCACAGAAATAAACTCAGTGAACAATTTCAATAACCATACACTGAGAACAAGAAAACTTTGCAAAGAAAACTAAATGTTCATGAACTGCAAGCCTCAATATTGTTAAGCTGGCCCAAACTGATGTACAGATTGAGGCAAACACTACCAAAATTCTAGCACCCACTTTGAAGAAACTGAGAAGGTGATGGTAAAATTAATTAGTAAAGGAAAAAGACCTAGAAAAGCCAAAACTGTTTTGAAAAAAAAATAAGGTTAAAGAATTTGTATTACCTGATTTCAAGAATTATTAAAGCTACAGTAATCAAGGCAATATAGTATTAGCATAAGGATAAACATATAGATCAGCGGTACAGAACAAAAAGTTCACTAACAGACCCTAGCATTTTATGTTCAACTGATTTTTGACCAAGACGTCATGGTGATTCAATTGGGGTGAAAGACAGTCTTTTCTACAAACGGCATTAGAACAACTGAATAACTATAAGCTTTGACCCTTATCTCACAACATTCATAAAAATGAACACTAACTGATTATAGAAATCATAGAAGTCTTCACAGCATTAGGTTAGAAAAGATTTCTTAAACACAACAACCTCAAGTCAAAAAGAAAGTGAAACAGTAGACCACCAAAATTAAAAACGTTTCACCTTTGAAAAACAGTTAAGACAACAAACCATAGACTGAGAGAAAATATCTGTAAAACACATATGTGAAAAAAAGATTGTATATAGAACTCTTACAATCCCACAGCACATACAAAAGAGCCAACAATCCAATTTAAAAATGGACAACAGACTTTTCACAAAATAAGAAATATGAGTGGCAAAAAAGAATAGAAAAGATGCTTAACATCATTAATCATTAGGGAAATGCAAACTATAACCACAATGAGATAACACTAGACACCCAGTAGAGTGCCTAAAGAAAACAGATGATAGCAAATGATGGCAAGGATGCAGAGTAAGTGAAACTCTTAAACAGTGTTAATTGGAATGAAAAATGACATCTCCACTTCATAAAACTGTTTAGCAGTACTTTATAACATTAAACATACATTTACCATATAACTCAGCATTCATCTTAAGTATCTATCCAAAAGAAATGCAAATTTCTTCTACATACAATATTTGTCTAAAAATGTTAATAGCATCATTACTTGCAATAACCGAAAACTGTAAGTGTAATTCAATGTCCATCAGCTGCAGAATGGATGAACTATGGTAAAGTCATACTATGGAATACTATGCAACAACAAAAAGAAACGAAATAAGCACAACATATTTGAATCTCTAAAACATCTGCTACGCAAAAAAGGAAAAAGATATTTGCAACTCTGATCACAGAAAAGGGGCTCACTTTCCTAAGTATAAAAGCTCTTAGAAATCAATGAGAGAAAAAAAAGGACCAACAACCCAACAGAAAAACGAGCAAAGGAAATGAATAGCTCATTTACAAAAAAAAAAAAAAAAAACAGACCAAATGGCTCTTATCTAAATTTAAACAATGTATAACCTCACTGATAGGAGAAATGCAAAAGTTAAATTACACCGAGAAACCATTTTTCACACACAGGATTGCCAAGAATTCAAAGAAACACCTAATGTAGATGATGGGTTGATGGGTGCAGCAAACCACCATGGCACAGGTATACTTGTGTAACAAAGCTGCACTTTCTGCACATGTATCCCAGAAATTAAAGTATAATATATATATTGTCCTATGAAGGATACATGGAAATAATCTCATACATTTCTAGTGAACAAGTAAACGGTATAACCCTTACAGAAAACAACTGGACAACATTTGCAAAATTATAAATATATTAACCTTCTACTCAACAGCAATTCCACTAGGAGAAACTTATCTTATAAACTCACATAAACATAACTTGACATGTACAAGGATTATCTGTACAGAAATACTTTTAATAAGAAAAGACTGTAAATCACTCAAGTCATTGTCAACAGTGGATGAAATGGTTAAATAAATTATGATATATTCAAAAAGTAAAATATTATGTATGTATATGTTAAAAAATAAGAGTTCTCGAGAGAGATCCAAGATGGCCGATTAGCAACAGCTCAGGAATGTAGCTCCCAGTGAAAGCGCAGAGAACGAGTGGACGCCACACTTTCCGATGAATTTTTGTTGCCCACAGAGCGGGAGATTCCCGGCAGAGGAGCCACACGGGTCGTCGGCGCGGCTGTTTTGCCAGCGCCCCAGCGCGGAGCTTCCCAGTGCGGAGTATACAGGACAGACGGGCTCGGCTGGTCCCATCCCCACAAGGAAAACAGCAATTGGAAGCGCTGAGGACTGAGAGTTTCACAGCAAGCACAGCGAACCCGGGAAGGTCCGGCTCTGTGGGGAACGGGCATCCGCCAAAGGAAAACTAAGAAACAAAAAAACTTCATCACTGGGCAGAGAGAGATCCAAGATAGCCATGCAGCAGCAGCTCAGGATTGTAGCTCCCAGTGAAAGCGCAGAGAGCGAGTGCACGCCGCAATTGCAGACGAATTTTTAATGCCCACAGACTGGGAGATTCCCGGCGAAGGAGCCACACGGGTCGCCAGTGCGAATCGTTTGGCCAGTGCAGCGCTTCTAGGTGCGGAGTGTACGGGACTGGATGCCCTTTTAGTCGGGCTTGGCGGGTCCCATCCCCACAAGGAGAACAGCAATTGGAAGCGCTGAGGACCGAGAACAAGAACAGCTGAACCCGCGAAGGCCCAGCTCTGTGGGGAAGGGGCGCCCCCCCGAAGGAAAACTAAGAAACAGAAAAAACTTCATCACCAACAAGCCAGACGTCCACTCAGAGACCCAATCTGAAAGTCGGCAATTACAAAGACGACAGGTGGATAAATCCACAAAAATGGGAAGAAACCAGTGTAAAAAGGCTGAGAACACCCGAAATCAGAATGCCTCTCCTCCTACCGGGGATCGCAGCTCCTCATCAGCAAGAGAACAAGGCTTGATGGAGGATGAGTGTGATGAACTCACAGAATCAGGCTTCAGAAGGTGGATAATAAGAAACTTCTGTGAGCTAAAAGAACATGTTCTAACCCAATGCAAAGAAACTAAGAACACTGAAAGAAGATTTAACGAAATGCTAACGAGAATGGACAACTTAGAGAGGAATATAAGCAAATTGATGGAGCTGAAAAACACAACACGAGAACTTCGCGAAGCATGCACAAGTTTCAACAGCCGAATTGACCAAGCAGAAGAAAGGATATCAGAGGTCGAAGATCAACTCAATGAAATAAAACAAGAAGGCAAGATGACAGGAAAAAGGGGAAAAAGGAATGAACAAAGTCTCCAAGAAATATGGGACTATGTGAAAAGACCTAATCTAAGT